>JAQJVL010000064.1:1859542-2047504 GCA_035578905.1 Stictocephala bisonia | reverse complement strand
TAAATGCCCACACTTTCTTCACTCAGCATTAAATTTTATAATGTAAACACCCTAAATGGTATTACTTGGGGACTTTATCGCTACTCAAATGTATCATTGTTAGTGATGACAACGATATATCGATATATCATATATCGATAACTGTTTCGATATATCGAAATATTAGTATCGATATTTTCATATTCCAATATATAATATCACTAAATATGGACGTTATTCTCTCTCCTAAAAATTAAATTAAAGGAATGGACCACAACTTGTTTCGTAGAGATAAATTTACCTATTTAATTTTTACATTCGTAAGCTATTTTAAATAGTGACAGAAAAATATGAGTGTATTTTTGGTCGTGACATAAGAGTTAGAGCATAATTTGAAACATATACTGTTTATAATTTACAATTCGGTTACCCGATATATCGATATTTTTCTTTCGATATTATCGTTAGATCGATATTTGGTTTGCAATACATTGATAATTCACTATTTCAATATGTTGAAAATATTTGCCATTCCCAGCTGCAGATGTTTGAATTGGATAAGTCGAACGCCAGACGCAAAATGGCTACGTTGAGTTTCCTGCGCGGATTTGACGATGCGGCGCTCCTGTAACGAGTGTGTTGTGCTGTGCCTTGACCTAATTCACGTTCTCGCAACCTCTTCTCCCCCGCTTCCATCGCACAAATTTAGGAGCATGTTCTCCTGTTAATACAATGTTTAAGATATATAACACGATTGAGCAAGTCGATATTGATATTTTTTTAACTATTAAAATTTTTAGAAACGAATTTTCTAAATATATTAAATGAGTAAAATTAAATTAATTTCTTTTATTTATTATCTCTTTCGCATTTCACAAAGAACCGATGTTAAACATTTAAAGGTGTTATTTACTTTTTCAATGTTGATATATATTGTTAATTGTTGATTGCTAATTATTTTTGTTATATTTATTAGATTGTTATTTGCTTTCTTACATGAGTTTTTTATGAAATTAAGTTGTTGTTGACTTGTTATTGTTACTTTTCTGAATATATTATTTTTAAGTTCTGATAGGTGAATGTTATTGCTATGGGCGGAGATATTTATAATAATAGTCTCGTAGATAAAAAAAAAACAAAAAACTAAAACTAGTATCATGCTGATTTTAATTGTTAGTTTTTTATGCTACGTTGTAATTGGGATTTCCCTGTAATGAAGCATTATGTTTATAAATACAAAACAAATGAGCACTTAATAAATATGAGTAAGAAGCAAAGTACACGTTGATTAAAGAAAACCTATTGAATAATTAATACATTTCAAGATCTCTTTCTAAGATCAAAGAAAGAAAGAAAATTTTAACGAATTATTCTTGGCTCTTAAAATTACTGTTAGGTGATTTTCGGATAGTAACCAGACTACACCTATAATAAACATAGGTGCCAGTGTGGTGGCTCAGCTAGGATTCGGACTGCGGAGGGTGGTCCAAGGTTCGAATCCCCACTGAGCCAACTGTTTTGCTTATTTTTATGTCTACTATCATATCCTGAAGTTGTGCTAACCACTCGCAAAACAACCTGATATTAAATAAGAAATATTAATAGAAGGAATAATATTTTTTCTTTCAATTTTAAGAAATTTGTAGGAGCATTAGCTAAAATATAACTGTTAACAATTAAAATTTAAAGATCGTATTATTTTACGAGGCGAAGTTAATGCTATGTATCCCTCTAACACTACCCCTGAGGACGAACGGCTTTACGTGACTTCCAAACCACGGTGGGGCAAAAATCGTTAATGGTCACATTGGGAACCGAACCCGGACAACTCAATTTACAAGTCACCGCCTTGGCCCGTTCGCTACGGCCGCTCTTAAGTTTGTTTGCTCAAACAAATTTTAAATTTTTTTCGATTTCAATAACTTTATATCAGCTATTATAAAAACGCCTCCCAAGTAGTTCTTTCATTAAAATTATGTTTACAGTTATAACTACATCACCTCAAAGATGCGAATTTTTGTTTCTTGGTACATGCAGAATTATGAAACTATTTTCCAGATTATTCCCAAACTTTAAAAACAGACCCTCACAGGACTGGCCTTGCTCATTAGTTATTTTAAATTACGTAATTTTAATGCAAATAAGCGAATTTGGTTTTAAATATTTATTGTTATATGTATTTTATTACGACGAGAAATACAATGTTGTGATTGGCATTTTAAGCTTTTTAATTTCACACAATTTACAAAATTGATTTAACTTTATATACTCAATTTGTGGTTGTATTTTTACCCGCATGTTATATTACAATCCAATCGCTACGTACACGCACAGCGAGACACAGCACCCGCACCCGCAGGATCGCGCTTCAACAACTTACTGCAATTATATAGACGGGGAGGGGGAGGGGTCGAGTGTCTGTGTGTGAGTGGCTCGCGGTCAGACGTACAACCAGTGTTGCGAGTGGAATTCAGTTGTCTCTAATGCCGACCGAACCACCTTTAGGATTTGTGTTTTAGGTGTGGTTTATTAGGTGAATTCTATACATATTCTCAATTTTTCAAACTTAATTAACTGCACTACAGCGGAGACTGCGCTGAATCGCAGACTACGTCACTACAGTTGGTTGTTTTCGAGAGAGAGTCAACATGAGGCTAACGAAGTGAGACAGCCAATCAGAAGCGGGAAACGTTGCCAGATTTCTTTAGTCTATAAATAGACACTGGGGATATATCAATCGGATTCAGCAACCTAATCTATTTGAGCAGGGACAAATAGATTGCAACATTGTGTGTTTACATACAATACATTTAGTATTATATTATAAAATGCGAATGTATACAGCACATCTTACTGTATACATATTACAAGATAAATAATTCAGGAAATAAGACTGTAAAGTCTCGAACGCGTGGAAATAATATGATCTGGTCAATGTTACTTCCAATCCACTTTACAAATATAATGTTATAATAATTAACGTTTTTCTACTTTTTCAAACTTTATTATTAACATTGTTAATTGTGATTTGGTAAAGTACGCGTACTTACCGATATTTCCTTGCGACGTCATTACTGCATTGTTGGACATAGTAATTTGCATTGTTGCACATAGTAATTACAATCTGGGAAGCGAAAGAGGAGGTCCTGTTGTTACCAGGACAATGTGTGAATAACACTGGACTAATTAATAAGGAAACGTACTTACATAATACCGACTGGTGGCTGATGAATAACTGAACTTTAATTGAAACTAAACTTTTATTTTAAATTAAATTAAGTTGTATGCTGTAACCTGTCTTTCTCTTTCATTCAACAATTCGTTACATATATTTGATATTTTCAATTTAATTTAATAAATTGAAATTAATTAAAATAATTTATTTTAAATAATTGATTATCACTTTGGATAACAATCTATAATGTGCTACCTTTATGAGGTTCTTATATTAATTTGATTATTCTTTATACTCTTATTTTTTAAATCATAAAAAATAAATTTTAATTTAGAACATGATTATCTTTTATCTCTTTCAGGGTCGATGTTAGGTAAATTGGTGAGACTGTATGATACAATAAATCAAGGCAGTTATACTTTTACAATATTACTTTAATCACATATTTTCAAAAAAAATCTTTCTTTAATTTATTCAAAATCTAACCATAGATATTCAAAACTCAAAGCTATTTCATCTACTGAAAGTATATTGAAAATTACATTCTTAAATTAACTATAAACTTAAACTTATCTGCACAGTTTTATAGATGAGTCCAAATTATAAGTTATAGAACGGTTTATTAATTTACTTTGTATAACTACTTAATTAAAACGCACAATTTAGAAATCTTGAAATTAAAACTTGTTTTAAATCACTACATCATGTTTACAAATGTGAATTTATTAATTAATTTATTCTCGACCACGAGGTGTACAAGGTTCGAACTAGCGGATCATGTTTTGGGTCTTGTTGTCGGAGATGGACTGGGGTGAGAGGCGTCTCTCAACCGTAGGGCTTGATTCCTGTCCCCTACCCTTTCTTCCGGTAATTTTTCATTTGCTTTGGAGAGTTTTTGGCAATTTCCGCTTGCACCATGAGGTTGCTGTCTGTCCGATGCTGCCATCTACGGAAATATTTCTAACTACATTCCCCGTTCTGATTGGTCCCTTTCAAAACTCGTCCTCTGAGTCGTTCTGCTGCGCTGAATTTACTTGTGACCGGTTGTGGGCAATGGAAAATTCCAACCGACTTGTTGACTCTTGTCACACGCTATTTTGTCTTATCTTTTGTTGACTGTTGTGTCTCAGGCATTCCAATATGTTTACGATTATATTTCTCAGAAAAGACCACACCCATTTCTTCCTTTGTGACAAAGGAAGATTGTATTTTGTTTGGGCTAGATATTTCTGTTTCCTTTTCTATCTAACTAATAATTTACTCCGACTATTCTTGAATATAATTTGAACATTTGTTATTTATTTTAATTAAATATATTCTTTTTTTTTATATAATAATTTATTATTTATCTGAATTAATTAATTTACTTATCAATTTGGCGGACCTGTTACAATGCTTATACGTTACCTCATTAGTTTTGGAGTAACCATAACAAATTAGACATTTAGACATAATAATTATCGTTCATTCCAAACTGTCCAAACGTTCATTAAGTTTTTTAGTTAAAACTATTGTGATTTATTATAAAATTTCTTTGAAGGTATTATGGTTGTGATGACGCACCCAGAAACGTACGTTAGTAATGACGTATCCAAAAACGTACGGTTGTGATGACACACCCTAAAACGTATGGTTGTGATGATGCACCCTGAAACGTTCGGTTGTGCGCACCCAGAAACGTACGGTTGTGGTGATGACGCGTCCAGAAACGTAGGGTTGTGATGACGCGCCCAGAAACGTACGGTTGTGGTGATGACGCGTCCAGAAACGTAGGATTGTGATGCCGCGCCCAGAAACGTAGGGTTGTGATGAAGCACCCAGAAACGTAGAATTGTGATGAGTGAAAGAAGAAGAGTCCTTCTTTATTTCTTCAATCTACATCTAAAATACTTTCCTCCGAGCCTTCTTCTGAGCAAAGTCTTCTATCACTGTGCTGTAATCTATCTTTGCGGTTATTTCAGATTCTATACATAAAATAGACAAAGCGTTGTAGCCGGAATCAAAAGACAAATTCGTAACACTATGTCAATATTCGGGTAGATATCTTGAAGAGAATGGTACCTGAGGTAAGTTGAAATGCCTATCAATAGTATCTTCAAACTTCTCACCACATACTGCATAGTATGCTTGAAAATGGCAGCACTCATCGATGAAGTCATCTCCAAGATCATTCGGTAAGTTTCTAAGAGATTTTGAGCTTTCAATCTCAAAATACTTTTTTCTACTTTTTCTGAAGATTTTACGATTTGTGCCAATCGTGCGCTGAATGTATGTCGAGTAGTTATTTCTACAGTGTGTCATGTGATGACAGGGACAGCACCTTGTCAGTCCATCCCTTACTGTCCCAAACCCTCAAAGATAAACGTAGTACAATGTATAACTGCCACTGAGGCGTTCAATTTGGTCACGTGAAAGTGGCCTCTGATTTTTCCTCTGTGCATACACCCACCACAGAGCAAGTCTCCACCCACCCATACAATTATATGGTTGTTATTATATGGATTACTCCAAAAACACAATTTTATTCAAGCTAAAAAAACTTAAATGTTTAAAGTATGTAACTACAAATTATGTTATTTATAGGGTTTAAAAATTATATGTGTCCACATCAAACTTAAAGAATTTAACTCTGTTTTATAAAAGTATCGGAAACATTATAGTTCCCATAGATAAAACAAATTGGTTTCATTTATCCTCGTGATTTCTGCTCACCCCCTGAAATGTTTCAAAGTTTCAGGGAAATCTGTAATAGATTATCACTCAAAATATAAACAAAGAAGGGACAGTGACAAGATTGAGTGACCTGAAAGCCTCCGTACACCAGCTGTGTTATGTGGTAATATACCCCCATACATAACAATACATGAAATGTGTATTATTACAAACATACTTAAATACTATTACATTAACACAATAATCCATGGTAAATAAAACTCATTTAGCCAGTGGCTACAACTTACAACACTAATATACAACAACAGCCAGCTATATCTTTTCAGTTTTATAAAAGTATTGATAGAATACTTTTATAAAACTTTCTCTCTTTATCGTCTTATAAAGAAACGATAGAAACTGAATTCAATCGACGAACACCAATTCTCAGCAAATCAAGTAATTAAAAACTACATAAATTTAAAAAAATCATGCAGATATTCTAAGGTTAAGAGTCTGCAGAGGCTGATGTCGGCCATGTTGGCTTTATTTCCATAAGAACAATGTTATTCTCGAACCGGACATACGATCACGCGGATCCAAATTAAAGTTATTTTAAACGGATTTTTTCAAACAAATTGTATTTGACCAAGCATGAACTTGCACGTTGGAATTGCTTTATGAGTTCCTAATTACTTATATATATATAAAATATTTAGTTTAAAGTTTTTGTCTTTACCAATTTTTCAAAACTAGGCGTCTGTATTCAAACTGACACTATGAACTTTACACAACTTTAGGTGAATAAATAGCGAAAAAATATGGTATAAAAAATAACATTGTTCTTATGGGATTAAAACCAACATGGCCGACAGCCTCTTAACTGAAGTAAAAGACTATAAGAATCTCGTAATACAAAACAAAAAAATATCTTGGCATAACATTTACTATTAATCCACGCCCCAAACCATTTACAGAAGATAAAAAGACATATTGAAAATGCTGTTCTTTATTTGGCTGACACGTTTGAATGAAATGTCGTGACTGTGGTTTACTTCGTTCTATACTAGTGTACATATTGGATGTGGTTTTATAAATTGCCTTACGACAGAGGCACGCAGGTCTGGCTGGGAGGGTGACAGACAGACCAATGACTACAAATACACTAAGACGAAAAGTTCTTATGGGAATTTTTCAGACAAGCGGGAGGGAAGCTTACGCAAACAGCCGCTACGAGCGCTGCTCCGAAAGACAGGGAGCAGGCGGGCGAGCGCTCGTGCCTCCTAGTGGCCGTTTGCGTAAAGTCGAGTTTCTACCTGGACGACTGGTCTGAAATTTTAACATGGCTACTTTTCGTCTTAGTGTACTTGTAGTCATTGGACAGACTGAGTGAATGTAAGCGGAATTGTGCGTAGGTTCGAGTTCCGTTGTATTGTAAAAAAAAGTAAAGTAAAATATATTTGGTAAATATATAAAGTCGGCACTGGGTGGCACAGCTACTTAGGGACAAAGTGTTTGGGAGATTGTAAGCGATAGGTTCTACACTCAGTCCTCTTAATACCGACACGGCGTCCGTTAAATGGTTACCATCGACGTGGACACTACAAGAGAAGACTGGGGTGTCCATGTTGGATAGTAGTCAGGGTTCAGTTATTGTGTAGGGGAGAGAACTGAGTGTCACACTTGTCAGTTAACTGAAAATCAGACCAACACTATATGGTTCGGATTCCACGTAAAGTTATAGGTCCCATAGTTGCCCTGGATATTGGGCTGTTAATAAATAGTCATTTCTGAACTAAGTCGACCTCAGATAGTAACAATGACTATACTAGCTAATCATAGGCTAGTACATTGAAAACATCAGTCTGACAAAGAGAGCTAATCATAGGCTAGTACATTGAAAACAACAGCCTGACAAAGAGAGCTAATCATAGGCTAGTACATTGAAAACATCAGTCTGACAAAGAGAGCTAATCATAGGCTAGTACATTGAAAACAACAGCCTGACAAAGAGCTAATCATAGGCTAGTTGGCTAGTACATTGAAAACAACAGCCTAAAAAGAGCTAATCATAGGCTAGTTGGCTAGTACATTGAAAACAACAGCCTGACAAAGAGAGCTAATCATAGGCTAGTTGCCTAGTACATTGAAAACAACAGCCTAAAAAGAGCTAATCATAGGCTAGTACATTGAGAAAAAAACAGTCTGAAAAAAGAGCTAATCATAGGCTAGTACATTGAAAACATCAGTCTGATAAAGAGAGCTAATCATAGACTAGTACATTGAAAACTACAGTCTGACAAAGTAAGCTTATCATAGGCTAGTGCATTGAAAACAATAGTCTGACAAAGTAAGCTTATCATAGTTGGTGTAACTGAGTGTATCTATATTTATAAAAGAGAATGTTTGTATATATATATATATATATATATATATATATATATATATATATATATATATATATATATTTATTTATAAAAGAGGATGTTTGTATGTTTGAAGTTTATGCGCTGCCAAACCATCCAACCGATCGCCATGAAACTTTAGGATGTTGTCCTGTATACTCCCGAGATGGTTTCTGTAAAGTTTGATGCAGATCCGTCCACAGGGTCCCGCCCCACAGGGTCCCGCCCCACAGGCTCCTAAAGATCCCATGTTATACAAATGGAGAATCTGAATTGTTTACAAAAAACATACGACTGTGTGGTTTAATGTAGTTTCACATGCCATAAGCAGATTGAAGTTCTCACAACAACAGTACTGTATATGTTTTGATTTATTGTAGTTCTACATTTCACCTTGAGAGTGTAGCACACACTACTTTTACTTGATCGGGTGATCTGTATTTGGTGTTAACCTTTTTTCCTCGGTAATTAAAACATGTGATGAGACGTGAAAATAAAAAATAAATAATTATTTGTTTTGCAGTTTACTTTTTATGACATGCCTCCTAAAAATCTAATATTGGTAGAAGAAGCAAAAATGCTCGAATTCTTTCACCTATTAGGTTCTAAATCAAACTCAATATTATGACCGGCGAAGCGGGCGGGTACAGCTAGTATATATATATATATATATATATATATATATATATATATATATATATATATATATATATATATATATGTTTGAAGTTTATGCGCTGCCAAACCATCCAACCGATCGCCATGAAACTTTAGGATGTTGTTCTGTATACTCCCGAGATGGTTTCTGTGAAGTTTGATGCAGATCCGTCCACAGGGTCCCGCCCCACGGGCTCCTAAAGATCCCATGTTATTCAAATGGAGGATCTGAATTGTTTACAAAAAACATATGACTGTGTGGTTTAATGTAGTTTCACATGCCATAAGCAGATTGAAGTTCTCACAACAACAGTACTGTATATGTTTTGATTTATTGTAGTTCTACATTTCACCTTGAGAGTGTAGCACACACTACTTTTACTTGATCAGGTGATCTGTATTTGGTGTTAACCTTTTTTCCTCGGTAATTAAAACATGTGGTGAACCGTGAAAATAAAAAATAAATAATTATTTGTTTTGCAGTTTACTTTTTATGACATGCCTCCTAAAAAATCTAATATTGGTAGAAGAAGCAAAAATCCTTGAATTCTTTCAGCTATTAGGTTCTAAATCAAACTCAATATTATGACCGGCGTAGCGGGCGGGTACAGCTAGTCATTTCTAAAATTGAAAAATTATGTAAATGAATCTTAGTTTGTGTTAATACGGTGTATATGTATGGATTTAAAATTGTCATGTTTTATGTGTATAGCTACCATTTGACAGTGATGGAATGAATTAGCTCCAGAGATTATTCTGAGAAGTTTAATAGGATGTGAGGAGCGCCTCCATATAGATAAACCATAAGATATATGAGTTTGAAACATGGCTAAGAAGGCGTTCTGAGGTATTCTAGGCTTAAATATATATATATATTCTATTAATGATTTATCTCTACGCTATCGATTATGGCACACGTACTTTTAACTTTTAATGTTTTAAAGACTAAAATTAAAATTAGTAAATACTAATCTTGTGATGGATAGATTTGCTTTCATACAAAAATGTTTAACTAATAAGATGTTCTGGCTTTATATTTTCAGATTTTACACCTAATTATACATATACCAGAAAAGGAAGGATAAAGTTTATAGAATTCCGCTCCGTTTAGTGTCAATCTGTCTGTTTGTGTTAAAAAATGGAATAACTCCAGAACGCTTTGACTGACTGACTTGAAACTTTGAACAGTTCTTTACATTGACAATATTAAACAGTATAACAATATTCATTGAGTTGTCTTTAACCACTACGAAATGGCAGTTGTTTACCTTGTAACCTGTTAGGTTCGTCAATTGTACACGAAACGACAATTTTTAGCTAATCTAATTACAATTTCTACCTTAACTTTTATTTTCAGTCTATTGTTAGTGGAGTTTCGGTAAAAAACTGATTTTTTTGCTCTAAGTCAGGTTTAGAATCCTAAAACATATAGCCAGGACATATTTTTAGTAACACCATATAGATTGGGTATTGCAGCCTTGATAACGTTAGTAAGAACTTTAAAGTCACTTCTTTTTACAGTCGAAATTCCAAAATTTTACGATACTCTGAAGCGGGTAAACTTTATGTCACTGAGTGAGTCAGTGAGTTAGTGACTTTATTGCAATACAAACGCCACTGGCTCAATATCGCAAGAGACCTTCATGAAAAAGAGGATTGAATGATTAAAGCCAATAAATTGGTAGATGGTAAGAAGCAGCGCGCACTCGTTAACCACCCCTAGGCACCACTAATCTAATGAGCCAAGATATCGCCAACCCTTCATTTAATGTCCCGGACTTTTCATATTCCTTTACTTTATTATCCGATAAAGGTCTTTTTGGAGCATTTGCTTAATTGAATTTCTCTGCCCAACGACACCTCCTACACAAAATGTTATGAAATAATAGTAACTACCAGTAAATTGTTGTATAGTAAAAGTACTACAGCACTTTTTCAACCATTTTACTTCAATAGTAATTAGTATTAAATTAAAATCTACCAATGTTATTTTTTAATGATTCATATTTTTATGATATGATTGAATTATAATATAAAAATACGTTACCAACACGATTACAATAAATTTAGCCCCTCCAACGATGCATCATATTTCGTAAAATAACAACATTCTTAAGTTCTTGTTGTAAATAATTAAATCTTCATACAACCAAGACAAATGTAAGTTCTAATCGATTTACAGTTAATGTGGATATACCTTTGAACATGAATTCATGTATAGATATCTTGACCAAATAGTGTAGAGTTACTTGTCCCAACCACCTAGCGGTCTCCCCCCTCTTTTTTCCCTTACGAATACCCTTTAGGAAAACATTAACTGACTGGAAATGGTAGGTTCTGTAACGTATCAGAACACTTAAAATTGGGGGTTGCAGGGTGAGGCGAAATGTTCAAATGAAAACCAAATCGAAGGATTAACACGTTGCATTAAAGGTCTTTATAAAAGAGAAATAATGATGTGGCCAAAATGGTAAAGACCTCTTAACTCAAATCCAAAATGGCGATCGATTCAGTTAAAAAAAGGATATTTGTCAGTTTATTCCAGATCAAAATTAAAGAGGTTATGAGTTAGGGATTTTTGGAACACCCTGTTGAACTCCAGCTAGGACTAGGTGACTATTTTGACAAATATAATAAAATGTCTATATTTAATATAATGAAGCATTTAAAATGTATGTCTTAGTTAAAATAAAACTTTAAAATCCTCACAAATTTAAAATCTTGCTCTATACATAAGTTAAATGGCTTGAACTCCGCTCGTACCGGTCCCAAGCCCGGCGTCTCATCATTCCCATAACCGATGAGGAGGAGGAGGGTACTCACCTTCCCATAGCTCTCAGTGTGATCCCGATGCTGAGAGCACTCCTATCCCATTAATTCCTTATCCTACCTAACCTTTCCAACCAAGCCAAGGCGGAACAGCGTGGGCCGAGGGCTGAATGGCTGGTGGTAGACCAGTCTATACCATGCGGACTCTGGACACCTGCCGAAATCCAGTTTCAAATAGGCTTACCCTGGCATGCGGGGCTCTGTCGGGGCTAGACCATTTATTTCCCTAGCTAATCGTGGGAATCCTATGGACCCAGATAAAACCAAAACAACAAAACCTTCTCCTAAGGACCGCATTGAGACCTTAGGCAATGAACCGAGCATGGGAGCAGAGGGCAGCCACACTGGCCAGCCCTTGTTTTCCATTGCTCGGGCTAAATCAACGTCGGGGGGGGACATGTCTCTCTCCGATTCTGACTCCAACTTGGCTGGCTGGGGACAATGCCAAGGGTGATTCAAGCCAATCTGCACCACAGTAAGGCTGCCTCGGCAGCCCTCTGTCAGTCCATGACTGCACATAACATCGACCTGGCCCTGATTCAGGAACCTTGGTTACACAAGGGCAGAATCGCAGGACTGGCCGATGCAAAAGGTAAGATAATTTCCTCTTGTTCCACCAATAATGCTAGGACATGTATCTTGGTACGTAATGGTATGGAAGTATTTCCCCTGTTTGAGTTCTGTTCCAGGGACATCACGACAGTGAGAATGACACTGAGCACGGAGGAAGGGCATGGGGAGTTCACCGTCAGCTCTGTGTACCTTCCCTATGATGCTCAGGACCCACCCCCTTCCAGGGAACTAGAAGCCCTGGTTGAGAAACAATCCATTGGGGGGCGGCACCTTCTGGTCAGCTGCGACGCCAATGCCCATCATGAAGCATGGGGATCAACCGACTCCAACAGGAGGGGTGAGTACCTATTAAACTTCATCGTATCCAACGACTTATTCATACTAAATCGGGGCAATGAACCCACATTTAGGAATAAAGTTAGAGCCGAAGTCATAGACCTGACCCTTTGCAATGCGGTCACTCTAGGCCTCATTGACAACTGGCGGGTCTCTGACGAACCTTCTCTTTCAGACCATCTGTACATTCGTTTTGAAATCAAAGCTAAAATGTCAGCCTTTTTCTCTCCTCACCGAAATCCTAGGCGGACGGACTGGGAGTCCTATGCTGCGGAACTTTCGGCCATCGCGGGATTGGGTCCCGGGGGGGGGGGGGTAGAGTACGAATAAGGTCTGTCGTGGAACTAGAGCAGGCGGCATCCTGTTTACAGGATGCGATCCTCGAAAGTTACCACGACAACTGTCCAATTTCAAACACACCGCCTAGACCAAAAATCGGGTGGTGGTCAAAATCCCTGGAAGCTAAGAAAAGGCGCGTTAGAATGCTTTTTAATCGCTCTAAGGTGGCCAATTGTCGAGAAGAGTATCGTTTAGCTCTTAACGACTACAATTCATCCATTCGTGATGCCAAGAAGGCTTCATGGCAAACCTTTTGTAGGGGCATTGACTCCATCAAAGAGGCAGCCAGAATCCAAAAAATCTTGGCTAGCGAACCTATCAACCCCATGGGCAGTCTTAGAACCAGCTCAGGGGAATTGACAACTTTACCTGGTGAAACGCTCAAGCTCCTTCTGGAGTGTCACTTCCCAGGGAATCTCGTTGACGATGCTCTGGAAGTCTCTGGCCCTCGAGAGACTAGCCCTATACCTAGGGCAACTCGAGAGGACTGGAGGCAAGCTAGGCGTATAGTCACCGTTTCCAAAGTTAAATGGGCAATCGACAAGTTCAGCCCATTTAAATCCCCAGGAGGCGATGGCGTCTTTCCTGCATTGTTGCAGAAGGGCCCACCGAACCTCCACTTTCTACTTTGCGAAATCTTCAGGGCGAGCCTTGCCTTCGGGTATATTCCTCAGTCTTGGAGGGTTAGCAAAGTAGTCTTCATTCCTAAGCGGGGTCGTGGCGACTACACAAACGCCAAATCCTTTAGGCCAATTAGTCTTTCCTCGTTTCTGGTGAAGACCATGGAGAGACTCGTAGAATTTCACATTCGAGAAGGGGCGCTTAAAGACTCCCCTTTACATCGAAATCAACATGCGTATCTCCCGGGGAAGTCTTGTGAGTCTGCCCTCCATTGTTTGGTCAGGCACCTTGAACATTCCCTGGAGAACAAAGAAATTGGCTCTAGGAGCCTTTTTGGATATTGAGGAGGCATTCAACAACACCTCATATCAGTCAATTATTCGTGCGCTGGGACAACGTGGTGTAGAGCCTACCATCTGTAGGTGGGTCGACCACATGTTACGGGGCAGAAGAATTCAATCAACCCTTCTAAGTGAGGTGGTGGAGATTTCTGCGAGCCGAGGATGCCCACAGGGGGGAGTTCTATCACCCCTCCTGTGGGACCTGGTGGTGGATGATCTCCTAGTCAGCCTCACGGATAAGGGCATTTTCATACAGGGCTATGCGGACGATCTCGTCCTACTGGTCCGTGGCAAGTACCAGGGCACTGTTACGGACATCATGAACGACAGTCTGGAAGCAGTGAACTCCTGGTGTGTAAGAGAAGGGCTTGCAATAAACCCTTCCAAGACAGTAATAGTTCCCTTCACCAGGAAAAGGGTTCAGGGCTCCTTCAGAGGCCTGGCCCTTGGTGGAGTATCTCTGCCTGTTTCATCGTCGGTTAAGTATCTGGGAGTAATCCTTGATCAGAAACTGACATGGAACTTGCATCTGGATAAAGTCATCCGCAGAGCTAAGTGGTCCTTTGTGACCACTAGGCGCTGCGTGGGCTCCACATGGGGCCTGTCACCCCATGTCTGCCACTGGCTTTACACAGGGGTCATCAGACCACAAATTACTTACGGGGCTTTGATCTGGTGGCCTAAGGTCAATCAGGTAACAGTCCGGGGTAGGCTTTCTAGCCTACAAAGACTTGCCTGCATGTGCATGACAGGGGCCTTTAGGTCGACCCCTTCTATTGCACTGGAGGTTCTTCTCAACCTGCCGCCCCTTGATCTCTTCATTATTGGGGAGGCTCGGGCGGCGGCTTATAGGCTTCAGCTAACTGGCCACTGGAGGGGGTCCTGCACAGGTCACTCCTCAGTGGCCAATCTAGTAAACGACGAGGTACTCTCAATGAAGTCTGACTTTGTTGGGACTAAGCTCCTTTTCACTAGACCCTATACTGTGGACTTCAGGTCGAGGGAGTACTGGGACGGTGTTAGTAGCCCGGTTTCTTCTCACGACCGAATTATATGGTTCACAGATGGGTCTAGAATGGGCAACAGAGCTGGATTTGGCGTCTATACTGGCGACCCTAGGACCAACGCTAGCGTGAGCCTGGGAGCGTATGGCACCGTCTTCCAAGCTGAAGTCACCGCAATCCTTCATTGTGCCGCCCAGGCGGTCGAGAGAGGGGTTTGTGGGAAATATATCTGCATCCTCTCAGACAGTCAGGCGGCCTTAGGGGCTCTGGACTCCTGGAAGGTATCGTCTGGTCTAGTCTGGGAATGCGTGGAGACCCTCAGCATCCTGGGATCAAGAAATCAGGTCTCGCTGGAATGGATCCCAGGACATTAGGGGATTAGAAGGCAACGAGCAGGCCGATGCCTTGGCTAGGGAGGGGGCTCTCAAGCCCTTCATTGGTCCTGAGCCGGCCTGCGGCGTTTCGATTGCAGCTGCCAAAGCAGCAATTAAAAACTGGGTCAGCGCCAGACATCTGGAAAGATGGCGGCGGTTCCCAGGGCAAAGACTCGGCAAGGTTCTTGTCAAATTCCCTCCCAGAAGTTGACAAAGTCACTTCTTGGGTTAAGCAAATCGCACGTTAGGCTGGTGGTGGGACTCATCACCGGCCACGGCAAATTCCGGAGGCATTTAAGAACGGTGGGACTCTTTGCGGAGGATCCCATCTGTCGCCTCTGTGGGGAGGACGAAGAGTCGGCAGAACACATTGTCCTGGAGTGTGAGGCTCTTGGTGCCAGAAGAAGAGCACTTTTTGAAGGCTCACCTCTGGGACAGTTGGAAATTACCAATCTAGTGAAGAAGCTCCTTGCCTTGGTCAAGGGCAGCCAGCTTTACGACGATTAGGCACCGGGATTGGCACAAAAAGCCTTAGGCTTCGTTGCAAGGGTTGGCTGGACCAACTATATATCCCCTTTTAAACTAAACTAAACTAAAACTAAACTAAATGGCTTGACACAATATAAATAAACAAATTAGAATATAAAATCATAATAGTGACAAAAATAACGTAATATTTATATTACATTGTGCAGTTAATTGGTATGTACGTAACCTTTGGGGGGGGGGGACTAGTGACTGACTTTACAAAATAAGGCAACTTGTTATTTAATAACTGGAATAACAATAATAGCATATATGGTTTTATGCTAAACAACTCATATAAATATCAGCTACTGTAATTAATTTATATTAAGTTTTCGAGAAAAGAAAAACATATTCTGTACATGAAGTTTTAATTTCATCATTTCTATTTTAAATAGTTTCAAATAAATCCACTATAGATTACTTTTGTATATTTATTTTCGTATTCTTAAGACGCCGATCGTCAATATTTGGGCGACTGTGGATTTCGAATGAGTGTGATGAGTGTAGATAGCGAATGTAGTTATTGTTTCAAACCAAAGACGACTGTTCCTTAGAAGTGTCATTAATTAATAGCCCAATGACAAATGAACAGCCGGTGGTTATCAGCTGATCCTTTCAAAATGTGTTACGACTTTGAATGAGATCGAACTTAGACCATTAGCTTATGAAGCTGGGATTTAACTTACTAAGCTACCGACCAATTTGTAAAACGTGATATTCTTTTTTATGTCCTTTGTGTCACTGTTTTTCTGCATGTTATTTCATTGCCTACAATATAAGTCTCTGCGAACCACGTTGTTAACAGATAAAAATTAACGTACTTTTGCATGTTAAGTTACTGTTGCAAACATGTTGATTGTTGTAATATGTAAATGTTTTAGACAAATCATTTATGAAAATCAACCATAAACATGAGTGAGGTTTGAAGACTGGGAAAATGTTACTCTGTAACTATAAATAGCGGTAGTTTAATACATATTTCTTCAAACATTTTACAAAGCACGTATAAAGCATGTATTTCATTTCGGCGTGAACAACGTCTCTTTGCCTGTGGCTATGCGACATAACGTTACTGTACAAGCTAATTCTTTTTACAGTCACATTCAGCTGTTACCATTCAGACGTTTAACGGACTTCTCATTACAAGACACGCTTAACTTCAGCATTATTGAATAACTGTGTTTGAACGTACGGCACAAGTTTTAATAAATATAAATGTACAGTTAAATCAAATCAAATCATATTTTTTCCACATAACACAAAAATAATATAATATAACAAAATCATAAACAATGGAATTATTCCCCTAATAGACTACACGTCTGTGCGCGGGGAAGAGTTCTTATATTAACAAAATTTTGCGCAAATCTAAATGAATGATGGGCATAGTTTATATTTGCGCCTTAAATGTAACGCAAGGTGTAATCTACAAGTACTAGGGGACACCCCTGCGCGCACTCGCTGTGCTCGTTTCACTTCGGCCTGTGACTTTCGGCTACAAACAATAGTGGGTAGAACTGTACAACGTAAAATCACAACATTAAATTTATTTACAGTCTCTTATTCACATCACTTGCGTTGCTACCAATTTATTAGTGTAAAACTTAATGTGTCATTCTTCATTCTGGGCCGTGTGGTGGAATGTAGTTTCAACATTCTTTTATTACCATTTTCCTATTGGATAAATTTTCAAACAAAATATATATGCTTAGAACTTAGGCTTAAGCGGCCGGTGTCATAACTAGAATCTACAGTTTCCGGTGACAACCGCGTCAAGGTACTATCTACAATATTTAAAAGATGACCAGACGTGTCGCCCATACTGTGATGTGGCATCCTCAGTGGTTCCTCTGAGACTGTCTCAGAGGAACCACTGAGGATGCCACATCACAGTATGGGCGAAACGTCTGGTCATCTTTTAAATATTGTAGATACAGTAGTACCTTGACGCGGTTGTCACCGGAAACTGTAGATTCTAAAATATATATGCGTTTATTAACTAAAAATTGGCATGCAACGTTCTAGTATTAAAGTCAAACTATCTATTTATTTATTTATTAATACATTTATTTTTACAGAGTTGGCCTCACCAAGTTTGGTGTAACTTGTCGGTGAGGTCCATTATAACATTTAATAAATAACTCTATTTAAAAATTATCAAAGTAATTGTGGTGGTTTAGGGCGGCACTACAATGTTATAACTGGTTTGGCAGTACAATGAAAGAGAAAGTTGGGACGTGCCGGCCCCAGATGCACTGTCAAATTGAAATGAACAATTGAATTTTTCATGCAACAGACAGGTTTATATTTTGGAATCCTGCCTATTTCCTTTCTTGATTTTAATGTCAGTTGTTCATCATCAGCCTAATAACAAACTTCGCAAGTTTGTTCGTTTACGAGTTACATGACGCGCGATCCGTGGCCGACACTGCCCCATCACACAACCTGTTGTCTTTCCAATTTAATATCTTACAATACAATTAACACTAAATTTACTATATTACATTTTGAATACCTACTATACACATAAATTAAATAAATTAAATTCAAAATCACATGTTACATTAAAATATGTTCGTTAAGAGTATTAGTGTAAGTGCAGTGCATAAGTGTCCTGAAGCTGGAATCATTGAAATTCTAGGATTACAAGTACAGGTAATTGTTTTCATTTCTAGTTCTGAAGTATGTAAGCCATAAAAACACAGCTCTCTTAAACTCTGCATAGTTATATATGTTTTCTATTTCTTCAGGTAATAAATTATAAAGATAAGGAACAATGAACTCTGGGAGTCTTCGCCCATAGTTTGTTCTGGGGAATGAGGTAACATATTTTTTAACATGTCGAGTTTCAAAACTCCTGTTGTTAGGTGTTTTAAATTTACTGTTTTTAAAGTTATCTAATATAATTTTTGATTCATACATACCTTTCGGTGTCAATTGTCCCATGAAACTGAATTCATTTAAATTTATATTGCCATTTACATACTGAATTTCGTCACCATATAGAGTTCGCAAACATTTTTTTTGCAGATTTATTATCTGGTTTAAATGGCTCTTTGCTGATGTCCCCCATACTGATATTCCATATCTCAACAATGATTCGAAAAAAGCCTTATATATTGTATTCTTAACCAGATGTGTTGCTTTATTTTTCAATCTATACATTATCGCAGTGCATGGCACAAGTTTTTTATGTAGTGACACTATATGTTCTTTCCACGTCAGTTTATTGTCTACCATTAATCCCAAATATTTGGTAACGTTTACTACTTTAATATCTTCACATTGACACTGCTCCTCCCCATGTAAACATTTACAGTTATGAAGTTTAATATTGATTTCTTTTTCAATCTTAATATTTTTTTGATGTATATGCATTAAATTAGTTTTCTGGCTATTTATAATCAATCCATTATCATGAGCCCATTTAGTGAAAACTTTAAAATCTCTCTGTAGCTTTTCCTCTGCTAGATGTAAATACCTATCGTTTGCTAGGATAAGCACATCATCTGCAAAAGCCCATATGTGGCTTTCATGTATCCTGTTTAACACATCATTCATATAAATTATAAACAGGACAGGCCCTAACTGACTTCCTTGTGGAACACCATGTTTAATATATTTTTCGTCACTTGTAGTGTTTAATGCTTTAACGGCAAGTTTTCTACCACTAAGATAGCTCTTGAACCATCTTAAATAGGGGCCCCTCACTCCTATCTTGCTCAACGCCATAATTATACAGTTATGTTCCACTGTGTCAAACGCCTTTGAAAAATCAATAAATAAGGCCAGACCATGCTCTTTGTTATTCATAATTCTATTAGCTACATTTGAAAATACCTGTAATGCCATTTCTGTACTGCAATTCTTTCTAAATCCATATTGTTTATCATTAAGTATATCATTTTCTGTTAAATATTTATTTACACAGTCTAATACATATCTCTCGATTATTTTATCTAAAGAAGTCAAAATTGCAATTGGATGATAATTCTGGTATTCCTTCTTACTTTTGCTTTTATAAATTGGTCTTATCAGTGACTTTTTTAAGCAGTTAGGGAATTGTCCTTGTGAAATTGATTCATTCACCAGTTTGCTTAGAGGTTCACTGATTTCATCTACTATCTCCCTCATATCCTCCATTCGTATCCCATCGTCACCAGGAGATTTGTTAGTTTTCATTTTAAGTATTATTGATTTCATCTTATTTTGTGTTATCTTTGGTATATACAAATTATATATCGGTTCATTATTATATTCATACGCTTCATCATACCTGTCTTGTTCTAACGTTTTGTGTACACAATCATGCTTTAAGCATTCTATACCTTCAATAAAGAATTGAGCAAAGCCATTTACAATTTCATCTTTCTTCATCGATTTCCCCAAAGCAGTTTCGATTGTTGAATCAATACTATTTTTGTATCCTCTACCTAGTAAACAGTTAATATTCTCCCATAATTTTCTCATGTTACTGCTATTTTTTTCAAAACATTGTTGGTAGTATCGATTTTTCCTTCTCTTTATATAATTGTTAAGCCTATTTCTTAGCCGCTTGTATAAATTCCTATAACTGTTATTTGTGAGGTCTCCTCTCCACAGTCTAAAAATTCTATCTCTTTCTCTGATTAGGTTTATTAGTTCATTATTAATCCACTCTTTGATAGGCCATTTTTTATATAAACGGCTTTGCTCGTGGTTCCCCCCACCTTGCTTTTTTCTTATCGGGCTAGAGCAGATTTTATAATTTTTAGTAAACTTTCCGATTATTTCTTCGAATCCCTTGTTTACATCCTTGTATTGGCTTACGGTCCAATTCTCTTCTTTTAGCTTTGCTTTCAGTAAAAATTTATTTATTTTCGTATATTTTTCTACCTCTGCGTCTCTTATTCCTCCCTCCAATATCTCAAATCTGCCAGTTATAGGGTAGTGATCTGATATCTTTGTCTTTATAACCCCTGTAAAAATTCTGTCTATCGGCCTATTTACTCTGTAATAAATATGGTCAATACACGATCTAGTTAAATTATTTAGTCTTATCTCTTCTCTTGTATAATCCCATATACCTTGTTCTAAGCCCCATTTCGCCATAACGGATTCATATGTTAATACATAGTTATTAGTTTTGTCCCTCAAATCTATGTTTGTATCTCCTATAATAATTAGATTTCTGTATTCTTTTAAGGAGCTTAGGGCATATTCCAATTCCTCAAAGGCAGTTGGAAGTGGAATACCGCTAGAGGAGGTGGGGGGTCTGTAAATAGCATGTATTGCAATTCTATCAATTGTTTTTGACCTCAATAATTCCAGCTCACCTGTAATGTGTTCATAGGACAAAATGTCCTTGCAAAATGTAATCATACTAAATCTTACAGTAGCTGTGTTAACAAACATAACCATACCTCCTCCCTTTTTATCATGTCTGAGCATAAATACCTTTGTATAACAAGGAATGTTAAAAAAGTTTACTTTACATTCATCACAGGCAATTTCAGAAAGAATTATTACATCAAAATGCGTATTATTATGAAATAGCTGCAATTTAAGTGTATCCCAATGTTTGCCTAGTGACCTAATGTTTAGGTGGAATATGCTAATACCTAGCCTATTTGCATTAAATTCCTTGCTCCAATCTTTCATATCATAATAGCTATAAAAGAATAGTCGCTCATCTTTCATATTAACTTCCATGCCAAATTAGATAGTAATATATTAATAACCAAAGACAATATAATAACAACAATAAAATATGCAACACAAAACTAATCAAATCACTTCCAAGAATGACTAGGCCTATACAACTACTAACCAAATAAACTCTAAAAATATAGGTAACTTTAAATATATTCATTAAATAATAGAAATAGTAACAACCGCAACAAAATAACAAAATAAATTCCAACAAAAAGGCTAACAGTAAACAATTATTCAATAGTGACAACAATAAACCATAGGCCTATACTAAATAAACCATCACAGTAAATACAATATAAGTTAACCCTTCAACGCTCATAGAAAAGTAATTGTAAACATCCAAATCCCAAACAAAAATAGATAAATTATGAAATATACAAGTGAAAAACATAAAGAACCAACACCTAGAACCAGTCAATGCACTGGTTAGTACACCAGCAATAGAGGAATGAATTGGCTGCCTTAAATTAGGCCTAAGATTATGTTTTATTATGGTTCGGTTTTGCATGTTATCTAGGCCTACTTAATCTTGTTCAAGTCACAAGCATTCTTTATAATGATAACATTCCTGTCATTTTCATTCCTCCTTGCTAGTATACGACCGCCTCTAAACCACACAAAAGAGTAATTATAAGTTCTAGCTCTAAGTTTGGCTTCACTCAGCAACCGTCTATAATGTGGACTTAAGTTTTCATTGAAATATATTTTATTCAACCTAGCATTCCTGCCGTTGTTCAACCAAATGTCTCTTTTGTCCTTTGAGTAGAACTGAACAATAACTGTAGGGGGCTTACCGTCTTTTCGAGGCTGAAGGCGATGTACCTGATGGACATCAGAAGGGTTAAAGTGTACCTTGATGTCACCTGCCAACTTCTCCATGACCTGTATCATGTCTTCATCCTTAGGGTCACATTTTGGTTCCAGACCATGTATTTCTAAATTAAGCCTTCTTCCATACTGATCCAGCTCTGCTACTTCACTTGATAGTCTTTCAATTGAATTCCTAGAAGTAGCTTCCTGGGTTTTTATTGCTTCTAGTTGGGATTTCAGCTGCTTATTTTCTTCTCTTATATTAGTAACCTCATTAAGTAGGGTATCGTATTTGTCAGCAAAAAACTTCATAGATGCCTCTATACTATCTAATTTAACCTTCATGTCCATAAGACAGTCGACCTTAGACAGTATAGCTCGCTGTACATCTAGGCTACTAACCTCACTTTGTTCCTCCTGGCTGGTAGTTTGATTTGATTCATCACCTGAGTCAACATATTGCGTAACGGATCCCTTTTTATTTTTCCGACAGCTTGAACAAAGCCACGAAACTTGTCTGGAAATACCCATGTTGTTCCAAGTTGCCCTCTTTACACTACAAGTGTCGAAATGAAGGCCATTGCCACATCCAGAACAGGCTGCAAATTCTCCAATTTTAGGTAATTTCTCCTTACAACTGCCACAAATGTCAAGTGCCATATTTAAAACAATAATATTAAATGAACAATACAAGAAATGTAAATACTTTGAAATTATTCAGAAAAATTCAAAAATATTAAATAAACGCAAGAGCACAAAATACAGGCTGTCCGCCCAAGCAAACCACCACGGAGTATCTAAACTTCAATTATCTTGATTTATTAAGCTAGTTAATTGCAATTATTTGTTTCTAGCCTAATTGATAAACAGTGAGCAAGTAACAACAAATTAATGATAATAATAATTCACTGCCTACTATTTTGTATGGGAGGTACGGGGGGACTGGAGGTGTAATTTTACCACTCACTCCTGCGGGAATCGAACAGGAAATGTATGTAATAATATTCAGTTTTGCGAGTATTATCCTTTGAATCAGAACGAAAGAAATGTTGAATTTGTAACTTAATGTTACGACTATATTTCAACTTTGATGTACTATTTAATGTTAAATAACAAACTGTTTACAAAGTGATAAACATGCATTAGTGCTCTAAATGCAAAACTAAATTTAACTTTAAAATGCAAATGCAACTCCAACACAGAACTGAACTCGGTGTGAAGAAAGGAAGTTGGCTCTTGTGAACTGAGAAGTTGTGCTGCAGTGAGCTCTAGTTACATATAATTTGCCCGGGACATAGTAACGTGCTGCTGAATGGAGCACGAGGGACAGAAGTGAACTGAGAAGTTGTGCTGCAGTGAGCTCTAGTTACATATATTTTCCCCGGGACATAGTAACGTGCTGCTAAATGGAGCACGAGGGACAGAAGTGAACTGAGAAGTTGTGCTGCAGTGCTCTAGTTACATATAATTTCCCCGGGACATAGTAACGTGCTGCTGAATGGAGCACGAGGGACAGAAGTGAACTTAGAAGTTGTGCTGCAGTGAGCTCTAGTTACATATAATTTGCCCGGGACATAGTAACGTGCTGCTGAATGGAGCACGAGGGACAGAAGTGAACTGAGAAGTTGTGCTGCAGTGAGCTCTAGTTACATATAATTTCCCCGGGACATAATAACGTGCTGCTGAATGGAGCACGAGGGACAGAAGTGAACTGAGAAGTTGTGCTGCAGTGAGCTCTAGTTACATATAATTTCCCCGGGACATAGTAACGTGCTGCGGAATGGAGCACGAGGGACAGAAGTGAACTGAGAAGTTGTGCTGCAGTGAGCTCTAGTTACATATATTTTCCCCGGGACATAGTAACGTGCTGCTGAATGGAGCACGAGGGACATAGTAACGTGCTGCTGAATGGAGTACGAGAGACAGAATACTACGTTAGTTCTGCTGTTGAAATTATAAAAAGCTTTTCGGCGACTCAATTTTCACATGATTTTTTACAAATTTCAATTACGTACTGGAATAATTACGATAAAATAGTATTATACTATACAAAAGTTAAACTTTTTCTCTTTCTAATAGTTTTAAAGGTCTCGTAAACCAATTAATTTAACACAGTATTCGTCTAAACTAAAACATAAATTATCGACAACTGACAAAAACGTCCTTTTGTCACTGGGCTCTTTTTAAGGATGACAAGATTGTGTTTAGGACCAACATACCAGTAAACAATCATAAAATTACAGTTATACTCTAAACAGCTGTGGGTACTTGGAAGGATGCGACATGACAAGATGTAGTCAAGTTGGCAATAGGAACTGCTGTTGAAAGCTGACAACTCTACACACTTCCAGGTACTTGGAAGGTGTGACGTGACGACAAGCTGTATTTAGTAAGTTGGTATCAGAAAGTGTTGTTGAAAGCCGACAACTCTATACATACTTACAGGTACTTGGAGGTTGAGACGTGATGACAAGCTGTATTTACGTTGGCAACAGGAACTGTTGTTGAAAGCTGACAACTCTACTCACTTACAGGTACATGGAGGGTGTGACGTGATGACAAGCTGTATTTAAGTTAGCAACAGGAACTGTTGTTGAAAGCCGACAACTCTGCACAGCTGTAGGCACTCGGAAACTCTCCGAATAGAATCGCACCACTTGAGGGGCATAATTACACAAAACTTATACAATAACTGATTACACCATTGTTAAGGTGTTGCAAACTGAACAAATCTGTTTCAAAATATCGTTATTTACAGCCTTCCATTGTATACACATTAAAAAAATCCATTTATAAGGTGGCCAAAGCTTATCATATCTCATGCACATAAACTATTCGGCCGTTATATTTCTAAGCGTTCCAACGAACCTAAGTGTAGCATCAGATCACAAATTTGAAATATTCGTAAATCACCTAAAGTAGTTAGTTGTACTCAAACATTGTTGCCTCAAGATAAAGATATTTAACTATGTATATACTCTGCTAGTATTCGGCGTTTATGTGACTTATATATAAAACGAAACAAATTTATCTCTTTTAAAGGGCCTTTGAAGGAACCCTTAACAGTAAAAAATGCACATATTTTTATTTGGAAATAAAAAATCGAATTAATTTTTAAAAATCTAACAAATGAAATATTTTCTTTTGTTCACGAATTAAAAGGATCAATGGCCTAGTTAAAATATTATTTAACTAATGATATCTTACAAAAGAAATAAATGCCAAAGAAACTATACCCAGTACCATTTAGTTCTTTGAGTCATGAAGTGAACCTCAGGGGTGGAAACCTGGTTAGTTCTACGCCACGGGGTGGATTAGTTGTTAAATCAACATTTTGTCACTGGGATTGATATCACAGACCATAATAAAATTAATTGTTTATTTACAAATACCATAAAATAATTGAAATATACGCAAGTACAAGTAGCACAAGAGAAAACAAGCCTCAATTCAGATGCTTTGTGTAAAGGGTGGCCAGTACAGTTCATATGTAGGCCTACACAATCTCAATATCTAGGTCTGGGTCTAATGGTATATCTATGTCTGGGTCTAATGGTATATCTAGGTCTGGGTCTAATGGTATATCTAGGTCTGGGTCTAATGGTATATCTAGGTATGGGTCTAATGGTATATCTAGGTCTGGGTCTAATGGTATATCTAGGTCTGGGTCTAATGGTATATCTAGGTCTGGGTCTAATGGTATATCTAGGTCTGGGTCTAATGGTATATCTAGGTCTGGGTCTAATGGTATATCTAGCTCTTGGTCTAATGGTATATCTAGGTCTGGGTCTAATGGTATATCTAGGTCTGGGTCTAATGTATATCTAGGTCTGGGTCTAATGGTATATCTAGGTCTGGGTCTAATGGTATATCTAGGTCTGGGTCTAATGGTATATCTAGGTCTGGGTCTAATGGTATATCTAGGTCTGGGTCTAATGGTATATCTAGGTCTGGGTCTAAATGGTATATCCATAGCACTTAACTTTAATAAGCAGTAACAATAGTTAGTTGTAAATTCATTTTACTTTAAAACTAGCTTTTACGTTATCATTACTATAAGTAAAAAGATCACTGTAAAGTGCTGCAGTTCCATCCGCCTTGTCACTGCCGACAGGTCTCATTCCCCTTTACCCTGCAACGCTCCAGTGACTTGGAAATCACGTCAAGCAAGTGGACCTAACGAACCTTCGCAACAAAAAAAAAAAAACCCCTATTTAAGGTAAGGGAATTGGGGACTTTCAAATCATTTCATTAAGAGACTTGTCAAGAACAAAAATACAAAACAAAACTACACAATATATACGTGTAATTTAAGCGAAATTAAAATAAAAAATTACGTTCTGTAAAAATCAAAAGTACGACATCATTCATATATGCAACATTTGGAATATTTTATACTAATGTTGTACCACAATCTTTCCTAAACACACCACACCCATTACAACTGTCTTTACTCGTGTTTGGGTAAGAGACGTTGTTCTACAACCCAACGTAGCGGTGTCAAGCAGAGAGTCTACTCGGAGAGAGAGGGACGTTGTTCTGCGACCTAAAGCAGACGTGTCAAGCAGAGAGTCTACTCATAGAGAGAGACGTTGTTCTCGACCCAATGTAGCCGTGTCAAGCAGAGAGTCTACTCATAGAGAGGAAGTTGTTCTACGACCCAATGTAGCCGTGTCAAGTAGAAAGTCTACTCAGAGGGGGACGTTGTTCTACGACCCCAAGTAGCCGTGTCAAACAGAGTATCTACTCATAGAGAGGCGTTCTTCTACGACCCAAAGCAGCCGTGTCAATCAGAGAGTCTACTTGGAGAGGCGTTATTCTGCAACCCAAAGCAGCCGTGTCAAGCTGAGAGTCTACTTGGAGAGAGGCGTTCTTCAGCAACCCAAAGCAGTCGTGTCAGAGTGTTTCTCGGTGAAAGGCGTTCTTCTACGACCGAAAGCAGCCGTGTCAAAAAGATTGTCTACTCGGAGAGAGACGTTCTTCTACGACCCAAACCAGCCGTGTCAAGCAGAGAGTCTACTTGGAGAAAAACGTTGTACTTCGACCCAAAGCAGCCGTGTCAAGTAAACAGTCTACTCGGAGAGACACGTCGCTTGGCGGCTCAAGGTAGTCATATCTCGCACAGTGGTTTTTACAACGTTAAAGCAGCTAGACTATCCCAAAATCTACAATATGAAAATTTATTACATAAAATGTAGCGCAACTCAGTGATGTAGATATCTCTGTGGACAATCCACTGACAGCATTTTACTGTTCAGGCCACAGTTGTTATCAGCGATAATGGAGCTAGACCTCCCTTATGTCTGCAATGAGAGAATTGATTACATAAAATGTAGAGCAGCTCAGTGACAATCTACTGACCTCTCTGTGGACAATCTACTGAAAGCATTTCAATCATTTCATCAACTAGATAACAGCGATAACGTGGTAGACTTTCTTCAACGTCATCAATATCATAATTAATTATATGAGATACAGTGGAAGCGTGGGCAGTAAAAAAAGTCAACAAGCCCAATAGATAGTTATGAACGAAACGTAGTGCCAATAACACGCTCAAACTGGACGTTTAGATTGCATGTATGTGACGGCGTGGACGGACTAAAAGGTCAACATGCCACCAATGGGTAGTTATGAAAGAAACATAGTGCCAACAACACGATCCATCTGGACGTTCAGGTTACATGTACGTGCCCGCATGGACAGACTAAAAGGTCAACATTCCCCCAATAAGTAGTTATGAACGAAACATAGTGCCAATAACACGCTCCAACTGAACATTCAGATTGCATGTACGTGACGGCGTGGACGGACCAAAAGGACAACATGCCCCCAATGGGTAGTTATGTATTAAACATAGTGCCAATAACACGCGCCAACTGTACGTTCAGATTAAATGTACAGTTGAACAGACTAAAATGTCAACATGCCCCCAACGTACGAAACATAGTGACAATAACACGCTCCAACTGGACGTTCAGATTGCATGTATGTGATGCCATGGGCATACATAAAGTCAGCTTGCGCCCAACGGGTAGTTATGAACGAAACATAGTGCCAATAACACGCTCCAACTGGACGTTCAGATTACATGTATGTGACGGCGTGGACAGAATAAAAGGCCAGCCTACACCAAATGGGTAGTTATGAAACAAACATAGTGCCAATAACACACTCCTACTGGACGTCCAGATTACATGTACGTGACGGCGTGGACAGACTAAAAGGTCAGCCTGCACCAAATGGGTAGTTATGAAACAAACATAGTGCCAATAACACACTCCTACTGGACGTTTAGATTACATGTATGTGACGGCGTGGACAGAATAAAAGGCCAGCCTACACCAAATGGGTAGTTATGAAACAAACATAGTGCCAATAACACGCCCCTACTGGACGTTTAGATTACATGTATGTGACGGCGTGGACAGAATAAAAGGCCAGCCTACACCAAATGGGTAGTTATGAAACAAACATAGTGCCAATAACACACTCCTACTGGACGTTTAGATTACATGTATGTGACGGCGTGGACAGAATAAAAGGCCAGCCTACACCAAATGGGTAGTTATGAAACAAACATAGTGCCAATAACACACTCCTACTGGACGTTTAGATTACATGTATGTGACGGCGTGGACAGAATAAAAGGCCAGCCTACACCAAATGGGTAGTTATGAAACAAACATAGTGCCAATAACACGCTCCAACTGGACGTTCAGATTACATGTATGTGACGGCGTGGACAGACTAAAAGGTCAGCCTGCACCCAACGGGTAGTTATGAACGAAACATAGTGCCAATAACACGCTCAAACTGTACGTTCAGATTGCATGTACGTGCCCGCGTGGACAGACTAAACATTCCAACATGCCCACAATAGGTAGTTATGAACGAAACATAGTGACAATAACACGTTCCAACTGAACATTCATATTGCATGTACGTGACGGCGTGGACGGACCAAAAGGACAACATGCCCCCAATGGGTAGTTATGTACGAAACATAGTGACAATAACACGCTCCAACTGGACGTTCAGATTACATGTATGTGACGCCGTGGGCAGACTAAACATTCCAACATCCCCACAATAGGTACTTATGAACGAAACTTAGTACTAATAACCCTCTCCAACTGGACGTTTAGATTACATGTATGTGACGGCATGGACGGAATAAAAGGCCAGCCTACACCAAATGGGTAGTTATGAAACAAACATAGTGCCAATAACACACTCCTACTGGACGTTCAGATTACATTTATGTGACGCCGTGGGCAGACTAAACATTCCAACATGCCCACAATAGGTACTTATGAACGAAACTTAGTACTAATAACCCTCTCCAACTGGACGTTTAGATTACATGTATGTGACGGCATGGACGGAATAAAAGGCCAGCCTACACCAAATGGGTAGTTATGAAACAAACATAGTGCCAATAACACACTCCTACTGGACGTTCAGATTACATTTATGTGACGCCGTGGGCAGACTAAACATTCCAACATGCCCACAATAGGTACTTATGAACGAAACTTAGTACTAATAACCCTCTCCAACTGGACGTTTAGATTACATGTATGTGACGGCATGGACGGAATAAAAGGCCAGCCTACACCAAATGGGTAGTTATGAAACAAACATAGTGCCAATAACACACTCCTACTGGACGTTCAGATTACATTTATGTGACGCCGTGGGCAGAATAAAAGGCCAGCCTACACCAAATGGGTAGTTATGAAACAAAAATAGTGCCAATAACACGCCCCTACTGGACGTTCAGATTACATTTATGTGACGCCGTGGGCAGACTAAAAGGCCAGCCTACACCAAATGGGTAGTTATGAAACAAAAATAGTGCCAATAACACACTCCTACTGGACGTTCAGATTACATTTATGTGACGCCGTGGGCAGAATAAAAGGCCAGCCTACACCAAATGGGTAGTTATGAAACAAAAATAGTGCCAATAACACACTCCTACTGGACGTTCAGATTACATTTATGTGACGCCGTGGGCAGAATAAAAGGCCAGCCTACACCAAATGGGTAGTTATGAAACAAACATAGTGCCAATAACACGCCCCTACTGGACGTTTAGATTGCATGTATGTGACGGCGTGGACGGAATAAAAGGCCAGCCTACACCAAATTGGTAGTTATGAAACAAACATAGTGCCAATAATACGCTCCTACTGGACGATCAGATTACATGTATGTGACGGCGTGGACGGAATAAAAGGCCAACCTACACCAAATGGGTAGTTATGAAACAAACATAGTGCCAATAACACGCTCCTACTGGACGATTAGATTACATGTATGTGACCGCGTGGACAGAATAAAAGGCCAGCCTACACCAAATGGGTAGTTATGAACGAAACATGGTGCCAGTAACACGTTCCAACTGGACGTTCAGATTGCATGTATGTGACGCCGTGGGCAGACTTAAAGGTCAGCCTGCACCCAACGGGTAGTTATGAACGAAACATGGTGCCAGTAACACGTTCCAACTGGACGTTCAGATTGCATGTATGTGACGCCGTGGGCAGAATTAAAGGTCAGCCTGCACCCAACGGGTAGTTATGAACGAAACATGGTGCCAGTAACACGTTCCAACTGGACGTTCAGATTGCATGTATGTGACGCCGTGGGCAGAATAAAAGGTCAGCCTGCACCCAACGGGTAGTTATGAACGAAACATGGTGCCAGTAACACGTTCCAACTGGACGTTCAGATTGCATGTATGTGACGCCGTGGGCAGAATTAAAGGTCAGCCTGCACCCAACGGGTAGTTATGAACGAAACATGGTGCCAGTAACACGTTCCAACTGGACGTTCAGATTGCATGTATGTGACGCCGTGGGCAGACTTAAAGGTCAGCCTGCACCCAACGGGTAGTTATGAACGAAACATGGTGCCAGTAACACGTTCCAACTGGACGTTCAGATTGCATGTATGTGACGCCGTGGGCAGACTTAAAGGTCAGCCTGTCTTGTTTTAAGCTAGGGTTATGTCATTTTTACTTTCCTAGTACTTCTTTTGTTGTTTCAATTTGTCCTAGCAAATTTTAATAATAGAAGACATACCTTTAAAATGTTATCATAATTTGAAGGAATTACAACCAAATAAAGATTTATATTTGGAAACTCAACTTTCCATATCAATAATATATATATTTTGTTATCACATGAAATCGAAATTATTTTCATCAACGTACCAATTAAAGAATCAATTCGTCTAAGCGAAAAACACCTTTGAAAATATTATCGGTTTCAAATCCAATTACCTACAGTGAAAGAAGTGAATAGGGTATATAGGGTCATATTGTTAGTGGTATAAAGGACTACGGTGAAGTGCCGTTTTACAACGCGCATTCGTGTGATTTGAATAATAAATTCCCGCCTTCTGATGCGTTTATTGGGTGCCATAAAGTTCACACCATAACTCAGAAATAGGAACAGTTGCATATCTAATATTTAGTGCTTGTAACTGCATATAGACAAAATTGCATGGCGAATACATTTGGCTATAAAACTTCGCACATAGACACAGTTGCATTTTGATTACATTTGGCCACATAACTTCGCACATAGACACAGTTGCATTTTGAATACATATGGCTACATAACTTCGTACATAGACACATTTGCATGTTGAATACATATGGCTATATAACTTCGTACATAGACACATTTGCATGTTGAATACATATGGCTATATAACTTCGCACATAGACACATTTACATGTTGAATACATATGACTACATAACACACTACATCACACATAGACACATTTATTTGGCATATCGAATACGTATGGCCACATAATTTCGCATATAGACACATTTGCAAGTCTAATACATTTGGCTACATAACTTCGCACAATTACATGCAGAATGTACCTAATTAGGTTAATTTGCCCATACTAACGTTTGCATGTCGAATTTACTTAGAAACATTGTTCGGATTTCTTAATTTAACTATGCTGTTTATTAATACTATAAATTTGAAATTTTTTTAATCATTAAAGTTTGTATTGTAAACTGTAAAACTCTGGCTATATAACACATAACTGGGATGATTAAGATGCTATACGTACAATGCAAGATTACTTACTAAATATGTCAATTTATAATTTTTAAAACTAGAATAATTATTAAAAACATGTACATATAATTAATAAATATGATAAATAAATATTAAATTGGTCGGTAGCATAGTTGGTTCAATTCCTTTCTTCATGTGCTAAAGGTTCTCAGTTCGATCCCAATCAGAGTCATAACACAGTTTGAGAAGGATCAGCTGATAACCACCGGCTGTTCATTTGTCATTGGGCTATTAATTAATAACACTTTCTAAGGAATAGTCGGCCTTAGTTTGTAACAATGACTACATTCGCTCATCTACACTCATCACACTCATTCGATATCAATATTCGCCCATATCTTGACGATCGGCGTCTTATGAATAAACAAATAAATAAAATAAGAAACTATATGTTACAAGGATTACTAACAAATATATTACAAAAAACTCTTCCTACAAATAATGACATACTTACTGATCTAAGGACAATGCTAGAAGTGTTTTCTCGCTAATGACAAGTCGCTTAGTGCAGTTCAAACAGTGTAATGAGAGGCCTCATTATCTCGGACAGGAGGTAAAGTGGATAACTCTGTAACGAGAGAGTTTCACGGTAAAACAACCCTAGCCCCAGCCAGGTTAGTAGTTAGATAACCTCACATCCTTGGGTGAACAATCGCACAGTCAGAGTAAAGTATCCCTTGCCCCAGCCAGGTTAGTAGTTAGATAACCTCACATCCTTGGGTGAACAATCGCACAGTCAGAGTAAAGTACCCCTTGCCACAGCCAGGTTAGTAGTTAGATAACCTCACATCCTTGGGTGAACAATCGCACAGTCAGAGTAAAGTATCCCTTGCCCCAGCCAGGTTAGTAGTTAGATAACCTCACATCCTTGGGTGAACAATCGCACAGTCAGAGTAAAGTATCCCTTGCCCCAGCCAGGTTAGTAGTTAGATAACCTCACATCCTTGGGTGAACAATCGCACAGTCAGAGTAAAGTATCCCTTGCCCCAGCCAGGTTAGTAGTTAGATAACCTCACATCCTTGGGTGAACAATCGCACAGTCAGAGTAAAGTACCCCTTGCCACAGCCAGGTTAGTAGTTAGATAACCTCACATCCTTGGGTGAACAATCGCACAGTCAGAGTAAAGTATCCCTTGCCCCAGCCAGGTTAGTAGTTAGATAACCTCACATCCTTGGGTGAACAATCGCACAGTCAGAGTAAAGTATCCCTTGCCCCAGCCAGGTTAGTAGTTAGATAACCTCACATCCTTGGGTGAACAATCGCACAGTCAGAGTAAAGTATCCAATGCCCCAGCCAGGTTAGTAGTTAGATAACCTCACATCCTTGGGTGAACAATCGCACAGTCAGAGTAAAGTATCCCTTGCCCCAGCCAGGTTAGTAGTTAGATAACCTCACATCATTGGGTGAACAATCGCACAGTCAGAGTAAATTATCCCTTGCCACAGCCAGGTTAGTAGTTAGATAACCTCACATCATTGGGTGAACAATCGCACAGTCAGAGTAAAGTACCCCTTGCCACAGCCAGGTTAGTAGTTAGATAACCTCACATCCTTGGGTGAACAATCACACAGTCAGAGTAAAGTATCCCTTGCCACAGCCAGGTTAGTAGTTAGATAACCTCACATCCTTGGGTGAACAATCGCACAGTCAGAGTAAAGTACCCCTTGCCACAGCCAGGTTAGTAGTTAGATAACCTCACATCCTTGGGTGAACAATCGCACAGTCAGAGTAAAGTATCCCTTGCCCCAGCCAGGTTAGTAGTTAGATAACCTCACATCCTTGGGTGAACAATCGCACAGTCAGAGTAAAGTACCCCTTGCCACAGCCAGGTTAGTAGTTAGATAACCTCACATCCTTGGGTGAACAATCGCACAGTCAGAGTAAAGTACCCCTTGCCACAGCCAGGTTAGTAGTTAGATAACCTCACATCCTTGGGTGAACAATCGCACAGTCAGAGTAAAGTACCCCTTGCCACAGCCAGGTTAGTAGTTAGATAACCTCACATCCTTGGGTGAACAATCGCACAGTCAGAGTAAAGTATCCCTTGCCACAGCCAGGTCGGTAGCTAGATCACCTCACATCCTTGGGTGAACAATCGCACAGTCAGAGTAAAGTACCCCTTGCCACAGCCAGGTCGGTAGCTAGATCACCTCACATCCTTGGGTTAACAATCGCACAGTCAGAGTAAAGTATCCCTTGCCACAGCCAGGTCGGTAGCTAGATCACCTCAAATCCTTGGGTGAACAATCGCACAGTCAGAGTAAAGTATCCCTTGCCACAGCCAGGTCGGTAGATATATCACCTCATATCCTTGGGTGAACAATCGCAGAGTCAGAGTAAAGCATCCCTCGCCACAGCCAGGTCAGTAGATAGATCACCTCACATCTTTGGGTGAACAATCGCACAGTCAGAGTAAAGTATCCCTCGCCACAGCCAGGTCGGTAGATAGATCACCTCACATCCTTGGGTGAACAATCACACAGTCAGAGTAAAGTATCCCTCGCCACAGCCAGGTCGGTAGATAGATCACCTCACATCCTTGGGTGAACAATCATACAGTCAGAGTAAAGTATCCCTCGCCACAGCCAGGTCAGTAGATAGATCACCTCACATCCTTGGGTGAACAATCACACAGTCAGAGTAAAGTATCCCTCGCCACAGCCAGGTCGGTAGATAGATCACCTCATATCCTTGGGTGAACAATCGCACAGTTGGAGTAAAGTATCCCTTGCCACAGCCAGGTCGGTAGCTAGATCACCTCACATCCTTGGGTGAACAATCGCACAGTCAGAGAAAAGTACCCCTTGCCACAGCCAGGTCGGTATCTAGATCACCTCACATCCTTGGGTGAACAATCGCACAGTCAGAGTAAAGTATCCCTTGCCACAGCCAGGTCAGTAGCTAGATCACCTCACATCCTTGGGTGAACAATCGCACAGTCAGAGTAAAGTATCCCTTGCCACAGCCAGGTCGGTAGATATATCACCTCATATCCTTGGGTGAACAATCGCAGAGTCAGAGTAAAGCATCCCTCGCCACAGCCAGGTCAGTAGATAGATCACCTCACATCTTTGGGTGAACAATCGCACAGTCAGAGTAAAGTATCCCTCGCCACAGCCAGGTCGGTAGATAGATCACCTCACATCCTTGGGTGAACAATCACACAGTCAGAGTAAAGTATCCCTCGCCACAGCCAGTTCGGTAGATAGATCACCTCACATCCTTGGGTGAACAATCACACAGTCAGAGTAAAGTATCCCTCGCCAAAGCCAGGTCAGTAGATAGATCACCTCACATCCTTGGGTGAACAAACACACAGTCAGAGTAAAGTATCCCTCGCCACAGCCTGGTCGGTAGATAGATCACCTCATATCCTTGGGTGAACAATCACACAGTCAGAGTAAAGTATCCGTTGCCACTGCCAGGTCGGTAGCTAGATCACCTCACATCCTTGGGTGAACAATCGCACAGTCAGAGTAAAATACCCCTTGCCACAGCCAGGTCGGTAGATAGATCACCTCACATCATTGGGTGAACAATCGCACAGTCAGAGTAAAGTACCCCGTGCCACAGCCAGGTCGGTAGATAGATCACCTCACATCCTTGGGTGAACAATCGCACAGTCAGAGTAAAGTACCCCTTGCCACAGCCAGGTTGGTAGATAGATCACCTCACATCATTGGGTGAACAATCGCACAGTCAGAGTAAAGTACCCCTTGCCACAGCCAGTTCGGTAGATAGATCACCTCACATCCTTGGGTGAACAATCACACAGTCAGAGTAAAGTATCCGTTGCCACTGCCAGGTCGGTAGATAGATCACCTCACATCCTTGGGTGAACAATCGCACAGTAAGAGTAAAGTACCCCTTGCCACAGCCAGGTCGGTAGCTAGATCACCTCACATCCTTGGGTGAACAATCGCACAGTCAGAGTTAAGTACCCCTTGCCACAGCCAGGTCGGTAGATAGATCACCTCACATCCTTGGGTGAACAATCGCACAGTCAGAGTAAAGTACCCCTTGCCACAGCCAGGTCGGTAGATAGATCACCTCACATCATTGGGTGAACAATCACACAGTCAGAGTAAAGTATCCCTTGCCACAGCCAGGTCGGTAGCTAGATCACCTCACATCCTTGGGTGAACAATTGCACAGTCAGAGTAAAGTACCCCTTGCCACAGCCAGGTCGGTAGATAGATCACCTCACATCATTGGGCGAACAATCGCACATTCAGAGTAAAGTATCCCTTGCCACAGCCAGTCGGTAGCTAGATCACCTCACATCCTTGGGTGAACAATTGCACAGTCAGAGTAAAGTACCCCTTGCCACAGCCAGGTCGGTAGATAGATCACCTCACATCCTTGGGTGAACAATCGCACAGTCAGAGTAAAGTATCCCTTGCCACAGCCAGGTCGGTAGCTAGATCACCTCACATCATTGGGTGAACAATCGCAAAGTCAGAGTAAAGTATCCCTTGCCACTGCCAGGTCGGTAGATAGATCACCTCACATCATTGGGTGAACAATCGCAAAGTCAGAGTAAAGTATCCCTTGCCACAGCCAGGTCGGTAGATAGATCACCTCACATCATTGGGTGAACAATCACACAGTCAGAGTAAAGTATCCCTTGCCACAGCCAGGTCGGTAGCTAGATCACCTCACATTCTTGGGTGAACAATCGCACAGTCAGAGTAAAGTATTCTTTGCCACAGCCAGGTCGGTAGCTAGATAACCTCACATCCTTGGGTGAACAATCGCAAAGTCAGAGTAAAGTACTCCTTGCCACAGCCAGGTCGGTAGCTAGATAACCTCACATCCTTGGGTGAACAATCGCACAGTCAGAGTAAAGTATTCTTTGCCACAGCCAGGTCGGTAGCTAGATCACCTCACATCCTTGGGTGAACAATTGCACAGTCAGAGTAAAGTACTTCTTGCCACAGCCAGGTCGGTAGCTAGATCACCTCACATCCTTGGGTGAACAATCGCACAGTCAGAGTAAAGTATCCCTTGCCACAGCCAGGTCGGTAGCTAGATCACCTCACATTCTTGGGTGAACAATCGCACAGTCAGAGTAAAGTATTTTTTGCCACAGCCAGGTCGGTAGCTAGATCCCCTCACATCCTTGGGTGAACAATCGCACAGTCAGAGTAAAGTATTCTTTGCCACAGCCAGGTCGGTAGATAGATCACCTCACATCCTTGGGTGAACAATCGCACAGTCAGAGTAATGTATCCCTTACCACATCAAACATTCCAAAAATGATACTAAAATACATCATAAGACATGTTATCTGACATTATATAAAATGTTGTCGTGTTAACTAATGTGTCAACGTTGATGTAAAAAGATATGAATATTTCTGAAATTGCATTGAGAACTGTATGGTCACAAACTCCTTCTCAGTCACGTTGACTAATTCTATACAGCATACTAAAGGAGATTGAGAAATATTTTATATACATTCAAAATGGTCTTTACCACTCCAAATACATAAATATTCCTCTGACAGTTATATAAAATGATTTTACGGAAAATAATTTATTTTTACAAAGGTTAAAATCATAACTCAGCTTTATAACCTGAGATATAAGAAGGATATTGCCTGTAAAAGGGAGGTAACAAAGAAATAATGGAGCTCTCGGGAGGCAGAGCATGTAAAAGGCATTAGCTTACAGATGTTTTGAAACATTTGTTTATAGGTGCTTCAACAGCTGTACGTCATTTCCCTTGTGATATGTGAAGATGGAAGTCAAGTGTTGGTCCGTCAGGGACAATATTAGAAATAACGGAAGAATGAATATCATATTTCTCTTTAATAAACCACTCCGTACCCACTTATGACTAGGGATGGCAACTATTTTCAACAAATCAAATTATCGATATATCGCAAACCAAATATCGATTTAACGATAGTATCGAAAGAATCGATATATCGGATAAAGGCACTGCACCCGGCTGTCTCATTAATAAAAAAACAGTGACACGAGAGCGCACATCACTGCAGTTGTCTATCTCATCGATGAACAAACAGTGACATGAGAGTGCAGAGCACTTCAGCCGGCTGTCTCATTAATAAACAAACAGTGACAGGAGAGTGCACAGCATTGCAGCCGGCTGTCTCATTAATAAAGAAACAGTGACACGAGAGCGCACATCACTGCAGTCGTCTGTTTCATCTATAAACAGTGACAGGAGAGTGCACAGCACTGCATCCGGCTGTCTCATTAATAAACAAACAGTGACATGAGAGTGCAAATCACTGCAGCCGCCTGTCTCATCAATAAACAAACAGTGACAGGAGAGTGCACTTCACTGCAGTCGTCTGCCTCATCAATAAACAAACAGTGACAGGAGAGTGCACATCACTGCAGTCGTCTTTCTCATCAATAAACAAACAGTGACAGGAGAGTGCACAGCACTGCAGTCGTCTGTCTCATCAATAAACAAACAGTGACAGGAGAGTGCACATCACTGCAGTCGTCTGCTCATCAATAAACAAACAGTGACAGGAGAGTGCACAGCACTGCAGCCGGCTGCTGTCTCATTAATAAACAAACAGTGACAGGAGAGTGTACATCACTGCAGTCGTCTGTCTCATCAATAAACAAACAGTGACAAGATAGTGCACATCACTGCAGTCGTCTGTCTCATCAACAAACAAACAGTGACAGGAGAGTGCACAGCACTGCAGCCGTCTGTCTTATTAATGTACAAACAGTGGTACGAGAGTGCTCTTTACTGCTGCGTTGAACAATATAATCCACCCAACCCAGCGTGGTGCACTAGTGCTCAGCCATGCAGTATATGCACGCGCGTTTGTAGGGTATTCCATGTTTGTGGATGTGGAATGGTGTAGATGGTGCTTGTGTCTTTAGGATTAGATGTAAATAGCAGTGTCCATAAAGCTGGCAACGGGAAAGCGCTGTACAACAGGATTGGTAGATAACGACGCAGAAAGCAAATTGAAACAAAAGCTATCGCAAGTTTTTAGTAAGCTAATCAAATAATTTTTAAGCTGAAATAAAATTACAAAATTGATTTATTTGTTAACTATTCCTGTTGCATTGTTAAACTTTCCTTAAATTTCAATTTAGGAAAAGTGAGCTACTCAGCAGATATATACTATGAAGATAATTTCCCCTCTACTGCTCTGACCACAAAAAATACTAACTCGGAAAGCTTTAATTAACAAAAAATAGCTAATGGTGATAACATAGTTTAATAACTCAGTTCCACTCACTGAATTATTTTGTTTGTTTATTCAATTTATAAACGGGTTGTGTTTACATTTACTACACAAAATCTTTTTTTGTCACGCAGAAGTAAATAATTAGTAAACTACTACTAATTACTAACTAATTATCTGACTAACCATTAGTATATTGTATTGTGCATTTTTGTTCAATACAATGCGGTTGGGTTTTAAATAATATAGTTTTTGTTCTTTTTATTACGTTTCTATATATTGTTATTATAATTATAGATATACGTAATTTTATGTTTATAAATTGTGAAATTATTTTATCGTTATTTTTTTATGAGTGCGACGTTGATTTCTCAACTTGAGTTTTGTATTTTGTGTCGTTCTTAAAATATATAAATTATATTGTTTATACAGGTGTATACTTTTGTTAATTTTCGTATACAAGCCTAAATAAGTTATGTTACGCATAGATTGCTGTTTTATATAAATTAGATACAAGGGTTCGAATGTTACAACTGTCTTCGTAACGTTCATAATAATACGACTCAAGCTTGTCAAATTGATTAATTAGTTGGCGAAGAAAAAAATTACGAATCAAAATTGATTTAGACTAATATAATATGGGAATAAATATGGACCTAAGCAACTTGTTTCTCACGTTTAGGACCTGGCAACAGAAAACTATCGAAACAGTTCGTAACAGATGTTGACGAACGCTGTAATGAACACGAACTATTTAAACGTAAAAAGGATTTATTAATTTAAATGTCTTACTAAATATAAAAACTCAATAGTCCTAAAAATAACATTAACATATTTAGAAAAGCAATGCCAAATCAGAATATCATAAACTAACAATTTTATCCCTTAACTATGGTTGTACATAATTTATTATCTATGATGCAAATGATAAACTATGATAACCTTACCAAATTATCAATTTATTACCTACCTGTTTTGTTAATCTATCAAATTATGTTAAAATGCCACACATAATATTACAGTAGAGTAAAAAATTACTACAATATCTGATTAGAAATAAACACTCGCACAACATCAAAATGCAGGAAAATACTAAAATAAAAACTGTAAAATTAAAACATATCTCCGAAGAGAATAGTTGAGGGAATTTAAAAAAACAAACAATGGTCAACAATAAAATAATAAATAATGGAATAAAATATCAAAAGCATATAAAAACATCCAACAACGTCAGGTAGACTGTGAACATACCGCATTTAAATATGGAGAAGAGACCTTTAGATTGGCCAGCATCTGTAAACAAACAGAGATATAATTATGACATATCGTCCCGCTCTGTCAAGTTCCAACACGTCAGACGACATCGCACGCTCATTTCCCTGCATATAATGTGAGGTGAAATAGAGATATTTGTGTTGTGTGATTATGGCAAAATTTAAGGAGAAATATTTAAAAATAAGATGTTATTTTTAAGTAAATTTGAAATTCCAAGTGGTGAATAAATATTTTGTTTGTTGTATTGCCCACTCCTAGCACCAATTTAAAATTCTATTAATTATTATACTTTTAGTCATAACTGACTCGTTTAGTTTATTAGATTTCAATAACTTAAGCTCTGAATTAGAGTTTGTTTAAATGGTCTGTAACTTACGGGGCCAGTCTGTAAATTGAAATACGTGGAAGGCACGGTCGGGAAAATGTACATGTTTTTGCTTAGACGAACTTCGTGCTTGAGAAGTTTAGGTCCACTCACTCTTGAATGAGACTTGGCGATGTCTACGATGACGAAACTTCCGGATTTAATTTGGCAAGAGTTTGTTTTAAACCACTTCTCAAATTTCATCTCATGTTAAAACTTTCAGATTGTTCTACCAAAATGGCTGCAGCTCCAATAGTTAGTTTACGTTTCTCTCCATACACGTGCTCGAGATAATTTCACATCCAGTTGAATTTCTTACTACATTCTATCATTACATTACTATTTAAGAACATTTACGAAACAAAGACTAATTTTAAGAAAGAGTGATTTATAATAAATTAATATTTTACGAATTTTTTAGCCAGTCTACCTGTCGAAAACCCGAATGGACGACTTTCCAATACACCTTTTTCGTAAGTTTGTAAACAATCTTCCCTTAAGGAATCAATTTGGGTTTAAGATTATTCTAACAAATACATCTGAGATTACAGCAATGTAGATTGCCTTAAAATTGGCACCTTTATCAGCTTAACTTAAGCTGGCCAAGTCCTGCTGGCTTTACTATATGATAAGGAACAACGAGTTGGGATAGATTATTCAAATTGAAGAAGGTTTTTTATTGGGACATGGAAATTTGAGTGACGGACGCTATGACATTTTAAATTGTTTTTAATTTGTAGTGATTCATGCTATGATAGCTTATAACGGTGCAGTTTGACACAAGAGGTCATATTTTAACAGTATACCTCTTTGTAGAAAAATAACAACTACACGAGTGTAGTAGTGGCTGACGAGAAAATACCACTCCGTAGCAAAATGATAGGTTCGTAATTATCTACGGTTCATTTAAAAAATATAAATATATTACCACTAATAATGAACATAATTTTATATTCCACCAGTGTTTTCAACGGCTCATACCATATCCTGTAAAGCCCATTTTCACGTATCCGCCTATGGCATGTTTGTTATTCACAACAATGGAACCAAGCTGGCTTAGGAATTATGGGCCAATTTCACTCCCACCGCAACCCACCTTTGAACACCGAGATTTATCTCCTTCCACGTACAGAGTAACGAGAAAACTAACATTTTACACTTAAATTACCAACGTATTGCTGCATTCAACACGTTCAGATCAAAAATAAAAAAATATTCTCAAAAAATATTACGTTTCGCTAAGGTTTATTATTTTTAATAGAATGGATATTCAGCACAAACTACGATTACTGCGTCATAATCTATTTTAGTAATATAAATTCCATAAGGAATTTTTATTTTTTATACAAAATACATTTGACAGAATTAGGTTTCTAACACGTTATGAATTCATAATTTTTCTCACAGCCCGTGTAGCCTACTATGTTAATAAATCTTACCTTTTCACAAGCTATGAATAATGCAAGAGTTTCCAGGTAAATCAATGTAATTGCTGGCTGCGTCATTCACGCTGGTTAAACGTGATTCAAAGTGTACATAGCGTAATTATGTCCACGATTTAAACACCCTTTGAATTTTATAATACGATCATGTACAATGCGGTTAAAGTCAATTATAAGGAAATTAATTTTTTTAAAAATATATCCTTAACATATACGGCGTTATTTACAAACAACCTTAATGAATCGCAGTAAAGACTTACTGAGCTATCAACGTAAAATGTTTATTTAATGTAATTTTTGTAATTGTTAAAACTTCCCTCTAGGTAGCAAGACTACGAAAAGTTCCAGCAATCCTATTGTATTGTTGAAATTTGGTCCATCAGAACACCCCGTGATATTATCTATCAGTAGAACACAGGCATGAGCAGGAGAACGTAAATCATTGTGAGTTTGCAGGTATTTTGTACCACAACGGCGTCTTCATTGTTAGCTGAGATATGTTGATAGAGTGTACCTGACGGGCATTTCTTGGCACAAGATAAAGTGGACCCGTTAGTAGACTGGAGCTGTTAGTACTCCGCCGATAAGAAAAACGTTGATATATATGCTTTATTTTTTACATATATTTGTATATATATTTGTTATATTTCTAATACTCTTACTATTAATTTAAATATAGTTTCAGTACAAATACAGTATGAAAAGTAAATGGTTGCAAAGAATTGGCACAAACTTTCCCCCATATTAAATAAAAAAAAAAGTTTGAAAATTACCAGTTTGATTCCAATGATGTTTGTTTTGCCATAACTAAAAAACTAGCCATGTTAAAAGACATGCGGGTTTTACAAAATATTTAAAATTGTAATTAACATATTTCCTGAAAATTGAATCAAAATCGTTAGAGCCGTTTTTGAGGAAATTCCATTTTTTAAATTTTTTTTCTGGAAAAAATGGGTTTGAGTTATTGGACACCTACATAAACTTCATAAAAAATTGATCCATCCGTTTGGTCTCCAGTGAACTGCACATACACATATCAATTTTATTTAGTACACCACTTTTTAAACCACTGTTTTAAAAGACCAACTTGTAAAATATTTTTTTAGCGATCACAATACTTTCTCTACGCTAAGAAATATGGGAGAAATTAAAACCATTTAAAAATAAGCCAAGCCAAAGCTAATCTGTCTCAAGTTGCGTAATGCATTTCTTTAACAATTTTCTCTACGGGACATAAAACGAGAAGATTTGTAAAAGAAACTCAGCAGATAATAAAGCTCTGACACAAAAACATGCTGCAAGCCTCGACAAATACGAGGAAGTTGTATCATTTGCATTCTATCTGCCACCGTCTCTTTACACTGTAATCGTCTCGTCTTGTTGTGTGTGCCTTAGGAATGTTTGACTAAAAGATAGACGAGAAAGACAAAGTGTAATGTTTTTGACGTATTGTCACATAAAAGTGTACATTGTATAGTGAACAAAGACAGTAACACAGCTAGGGTTGCGACTGTAGTTGTTAATTGCTGGCCAGTGATCGACGAGTCTTATGTCTTGCAGACCACTCAAGTCCATTAAGTGCGTTGCATCTATTCGCCTAGTTGAAGAGGTACATTTTCTTTTTGTAGACAGTGTAGCAGATTCTTGATATAATCATGTTCATTAGAAATATTTGGTGACGATTGTTCTTTCCATCGTTCAACACTGTTTAATAATTTTGATTATAACGTAAGAGAGAAAATAATAATATTAAAAATTTCATTTGCAAAATAATGAATAGAATAATGTGTCTACGAAGGTCCATATACAAGCATAAATAAATTATAAACATTCCAACAATATTTGTACAAGTAATAGATTATACAGGGTGGAAAAAATATGGAAAGGCTTTCACAAAGTTATTTTTTCCATTGATAAGTTGATAACTTATTGTTTTGTAATGATTGTGTTCCATAAAGTATAATTTTTGATCAGAATAATTTACTTAAAACCGGAGATTAAATAGCGGAGAAATAATTTGTTCAAATTAGTAACTTTTAAATTCAAATGACCGCTACTCTGGAGTCCGGTTCGTGGCAATTAATTTCTCTTGAATGTACCTCTCATTTGAAGATTTTCATTGAAGATTACTTAGGCTTAGGTTGAAGATTTTCGTTCAACTCCTAGAGGGCCGTCCCCCTGAAAAGGTTTAGTGCCGCTAATGGCGTCAAAAAGTATGTTCTTTGTAACCATGATCATGTACAAGAGTTCACTTTTACAAGTGAAGTCAAAGTGGTGAAAGCGTTTCAATATTTTCCCCACCCTATATAGTCAGTCTCTTTTCAAAGGCGATATTTAAATATTTAAATTTTGTTGACAAAGTGGTTAAAAGTAATTTCCTTTTTAATTAAACCTATCGGACGATAAATTAAGTCATTTTGAATTCTAACTTAGCACAGTTTTCCTTAAAACAATGCTGTATGTCTGGAAGGGTGGGGATGGTCTGTATGCCGTGGGGGTGGGGATGGTCACAAAGCGCTCTCCGACGTGTTAATAATTTGAATGCAATTGGCAAGACCTGTACACCGGTCAAAGTAAAGAAGTCCTTACATATTCAATATGTTTTAGGTTGAATATTAATTAATATTTGTTATCGAAAACTAAGAACAGTATTAAGTATCTGGGGAAATACGAGGGTAGGCATGCTGGTGACCGGAAGATTAAGGGAACTCATTAGTTTTAAGAAGATTTTGATTGGAGCGAAGACAAAAAGATATTTAGTGACTACCAGCCGTTTATCTTGTCAGCGGGTTTAAAACCCTTAACGTCACAGCATGGGTCTGGCAGACCCGGAGGTTTTTTATTTTACGTGACCCCCCCAACCCTAGTAAATAGTTCACCCCCAATTACACCAATGAGGTTGAAATGTTCTTTAGCTTCACGTTTTGATCAACCCAACATTAAAATGATATTGTCTTCATCAAATATCTATATATATAGTGGTTAAAAAAAAAGTTGTATTCGAGTCTGTCAGACCCATGTCGACCCTGTACGTAACTTTTTTGAAAAACATGATGCCACGTATGCCCTGGTTCAAAAGACAGCAAATCGAAGAAGCACTGCAAAATGTGCAACCTAATTTTCAGTAATGAGCAGTGCTAATATTTGCTGTAAATGTGGAAATAAATTCTAAAAATATATTTTTAAGCATTTTTTCGTTACACTTAATAAATACTCTTTTTTAAGAATAATCTTAGTTTGTGTTCCCTCAAGACCCAAAAAAGGTAAATTTAAGGATAAAAACTCTTTCATTATTAAGAAAACATACAAAGCTACAGATTTATATAATATGACTGTAAATAATTCTGTTTAGCATTTTTTTCCGGGTCTGTCAGACTCATGTTTCCCTGATGAGGAGAAAAATATTATGCCCTTTTAAGGGTTAATGATAATGAATTTGAGGTTATTGTTATTATACTGTAGTAGGTCGCATTGGGTAGGAGGGCGAAGATAAGATATTAACTGAAAACTCGGCTACTTACATCTCACATTGGCATTATCACGAGAGAAATTGAGGTTAGGTATCTTTAGGATCTTAAGTAAATGATAAAGTGGCACTTCACTTGACCGGGTGCTATAAGTGAAGCGGAGATAAGAGAAATTTGTCAGCTCGCCGGCCCTTTACGTCGCCATTGGGTGAGATATCGCGGTATATAGTCTCTCAAGGACCACCACTTTGGCCTGGTTTTTACAGCGTTCGCTAATGCCATAAACGATGGCTGGATGATGGAGATTTTGGCAGACAAAAAGTTACTTTAGTGTTAGTGAAAAACTTCTTAAGAATGTTAATTATATTATTTATTGCGATTAAATTGGATGAATTACGATTACAATGAATAAGAAACGATAGTTAAATAAAAATAAATAAATTAATTAAGAAAATACTAAATGAGTTTAAATTTTCAAATGAGTTTTGTCTCTGGCATTTAAAGAGATTTCGCTATTTTTTATGCTAAGAGAAAGTAAGTTATTACATAATATAATAAAATTATTTAGATAATTCAATACTAAATTTATACGCAAACGCACTAAAAAAAACAATCTAAATAAGAAAATATATGAAATTAAAAATACATGACATATATATTGAGCGTATGTTTTTTGTCAGCTACCATATCTTAATTTAAAATTATATAAAAGCTGTGATTTATACTTGGGGAAAACTCCAAAAGTCATTACATTAATATAAAAACTAAAAATAAATAACGAGATAACGAGTGATCTCCTGTGACAAAGCTAAGTCCAATTCCATCAAGCCATTTAAGACCTGCCTCATTGATTCTATTTATGCCAGCTAATCCCTCCGTAAAACGGCGCAAAGAGCACTCTGAAATTATGTGATCCATTGTTTGGATGAACTCCCCGTAATTACATGACTTATCTACTGTCAATTCCTATTTGTATTTCCAGTAGTTACATCTGCCCACTCCAGTTCGTAACCGATTCAATAATGTCCACTCCCTACGAGGGAGGTTTATCGCACCTACAGGTATTGACGGATCGTTAATAAGGAACTTATTTCGTCCATAAACACTATTTCACGCTATGGCCCAGCTAGTATTGGGCGAGAAATTTGATCTGCTCAACTGGAAAGCTCTACGTAGAGGTGGGTTTCGAGATTTCAAACGACCGTTCTGACTACAGATAACTAACTACCCAGATGCCTCACAGTATACGGGAAAAGCGTGCGCACTGTTTAGGGAGTATCTAGGCAATACGCAATATACGACCGTTAATTTAGGATGCGGCGTTGTCACATTGAACAAGTATTAAATATCAATTATTATTATCAGCTGTTATTTATTATTGTAATATTTGTTATCGATATGGTTAGTTGACTGAGTTCAATCTGGCAACGCCGCCCAGTTCACAGCCGCTCGACGCGTTTTAAGGCAGACAGTTGACACTCTACGAAAAAACTGTTAACACTCTTTAGCATGGGAATGAGCTATCTGGGTAGAATTATTTATCTGTGGTTCTGACGTGAGAGATTCTGTGTAAAGGAGAGGTACGAAGCATTCAAAATCTCATTGAATTCTTTACCTAGTGCCTCCTGACATGTTATTTCTGGAGGAGCTATATTGCACAGCACCGGGAGCCAAGGTAGTAGAGTTGCCATGAGAGTACCACTAATAACTCTTATGGCTCTATTAAGTTGGACATAACTTGAAGAATATTTTAGAACCTGGAAGCTGAATACCCATCAAAACGCCGAAGTAGACTGCTTCCACGTTAAGTAATGACGTCTATTAAATAACGAAATAAAACAATAGCGATATGAATCATATAAGTTTGAATAAAATTAACTTTGCTATCGATACTGAAGCGGCTAAATAAGCAACTCTGAATACATCTGAGGGATGGCGAACTTGGTTGAGAAAAGGCATGAATTTAAACATTACAATTACAGTTAGTACTCTTCATTGACTCAGTTTCAAGTGCGTAAAAACGCGTGCAACTTTCCGCTTTTTTACAATATAAATAAATTTACAGGCAAAATATGTAGGCCTTTATATTTCCAAAAAGAAAAATAAGTTTTCAAAAGTATATCTTTTCTGGTAAAATAATTGTTTTAAACCTAAACTTTTACAAAAAGTTGATAAAACAGAGACATTATACATAATGTGCAGAAATCCTCCTTTTCTTGATACGAGATGGTGAGTGTTGATTGGCGATGGTGATGGAACAGCGGGGGTTGAGGGGTTAGGAGGGAAATGAGGTGGTTAGTCATACTTAGGGCTGTGCCTTACATCATACAGAATCGCAACATGGTCGATATTTTAACAAAGAATGCTACCGAGCACACATTGATTCAAAAATAATATCGGTACATTTTATAGCAATATGGGTAAAATAAAAAAAAAAAAAAATACAATTCATAATAAGTGTATACTGCTTTGCTATACTTTGCTACATTAAAATAACATCTGATTAAATATAGAAATAAAGTAAAACAATGGCCTTTTAATCTTGAAGAAAAATTACAATTATTGAAACACATCCTTACTAGTAGGCTAGTTTAGTATTTAAACTGATTGTTAATACGTTTTAAGTACTATTTGTAGGATTATTGCAATATGTGTTTATGATATGAATAAATAAGATATATATAAATAAGATTGGACATGTTTTTCTTCTTGTTTTGTATTTTTCACAATTATTTTATATACATTAGTTCAATTATTGTTAAGTAAGTGCTGTCACTGTCTGTATAGATTTTTTTGTTACTTTTAATGTCACATCTATATAACTTTGAAAGAAGTGTTACCTCTTATTTCATGAGGTAATTATCTATTATTCTCTAGTTTTTTTTATTTATTGCTTTAGTACATGTACGTACTATTGTAGTCCATATGCTGCACAGGCACGTCGCATTATTTATTTTATTATTAAGGTAGACTACGTTCTGTATTTTTTGTGTATTGGCAAACCATCGCAACTGGTTAAAGATTGTTCAATATTTTCAAATAAGTATATTGTAATTTTATTGTTATTATTTATTGGAAATGAATTATTGCATAAGTTCTAGAACTGTTGATAAAATTACTAACAACATTGTTCATCATGTATAATGCGTACTACGTGAGAAATAGTAGGGCCCTACTTTTATTTAGACGAGAGGGAAGTAGTGGGGTATATAGGAAGGGCGAACGTCAGTTAAATAAAGGGTAAACGTCTTTATTCCTCCAAGAGGCGAAGTTAGGGCTACAAAGATCTCTCTACCACTTAGTATTAGTTGCTGAATGAAAGAGGAAATTTTTAATATTTTGCAGGAGAAAGTGGCAAAGTTAGATCATGTATAAAGGTATAACCTTTACATATACCTTAAAATTGCTTGAATCTTTTGGCAGATCATCTTCAAAGACATTTTAGTGCCGAAAAATAATTTACAACCGTGTTATTTATTACAGAAAGATGTCAAAGATATATTGCTTTGCGTGTTAAGGGATGATTTAAAACTGTATGAATACGAAATAAAATAGCCTTCATATATCGTTTGTGTATGAGAGCTGAGTTGAGGAAATCCAAAATTGAAAACTTTGTATAGAGTCTTAACCAAAACTGTTATTTGTGAATATGTTATAATATGGAATATTTCAAATATTTAAAAAGGAAAGTAATTTTCTTAGTGCTTCTTTTTTTACTTTCTCCCATATGCGTTAGCATAGAGAAAGTATTGTGATCGTCCAAAAACGTCTTTTTACAAGTTGATCTAAAAATCCATTTTAGGGTTCCCTGAACCAAAAAAAGTGGTTTAAAAAAAAAGTTATGTCTGTCCGTATGTGTGTCTATCTGTGTGTATGTGCAGTTCGCTGGAGACCAAACGTATGGACCGATTTTAACGAAATTCGGTATGTAGATGTATTCAGATACCTCCAGACCATTTTTTCACTTTTTTGAAAAAAAGAAAAAGAAAAGATTCATAAATAGAATTTTTCAAAACAGAATTAACGATTTTGATTAAATTTTCAGGAAATGTGTAAATTACATTTTTAAATATTTTATTAAAAACCGCATGTCTCTTGACTCGTCTTTGAGTTATTGTAAAACAACATATTTGGGAATCAAACTGGTAATTTTCAAAGTTTTAATTTTTTTAGTGTTAAATATGGGGGAAAGTTTGTGTCGATTTTTTGGAACCATTTTTAACCTTAGTGGGTGGACAAATTATTTTGTATGAAACATTGTATGCTGAACGACAATGTGTACAAATATTTTAAACCAGTTTCTGTATATACAAATGTCAAACAGAGCTGCAGGCAGCTAACGCCTGTTGTTACAGCTTTCTCATTGTGAACTTAATGGTAAGTAAGGTCATTAAGGGAAGTAACAAGTCAGTAACATTCACTGGGACACTGCCTAGTGACTAAAGTAATTACGTCCAGGACAGACGAACTGCGGTAAACAATCCAACTAGCTGTGACTACATTTGTGGCACAATTCAATTTACAGAAGCCAAAGCAATTAGTTAAAACAGCTTAATTTATTCGCCACAGAGTGCGAATTTCTGAATATCAGTTAAATATAATACTACATCATAATTTGTTTCAAGCACTTTCAAACATTATTAAGGATTACATTTTAAAATCATACTACAAACAGACTATTTTTTGCTTATCACTTTTCTCTCACTTATAATTTTGTTATAAGATTTTTTTGTATTACAGAATTTGACGTCGTATAAATCAACTAGGCATACTCAAATAAAAAATAAGACAAAAGGTGTTGCAGCATATTTAAAAAATTTTTGGAAGTTAAAATATCCAATCTTCAATATCACGCATGAACTGTATCGCTGTACAGTAACTCGTATAAACGGTTTTATCATATTTACTATATGCATAATACTTACGTTTTTTCGTTTTATTTTTTTTATTTTTGCACATCATCACTATACGCTAGTTAGTTTTTGAAGGAGGATACAAACAGGTGTTGAATCTGTTTGGTCGGAGGGTATATCACACATTCAGAACATTTGTACCTGTGGTTGGCTGAAATTACTAGCTTCGTTGTCAAAAATATCTATATATATATATACTGTCACTAACTCTACCCAGATAGCTCACGGTATACTGGAAAAGCGTGCGAGCTGTTAAGTAGCTTGTAGGCAACACGCAATTCAAGAACCTTAATTGTAGGACGTCACGTGATTTTGTAAGAGGCAACCTCTTTTCTAACTAGGTGGACTGAACGAGGCGCGTGTGTGCTAAATGAATGCGATCTGGCAACGTCGCCCAGTTGACAGCCGCTCGACGCGCTTTAAAGCGGACAGTTCACACACTACGAAAAATGTGTAAACAGTCTTTAGCATGGTATTGAGCTATCGGGGTAGAGTTAGTTATCTGTGTGGTACATGTCTCTATTCTACAGATCTACGGATCTACGGATAAAGAATGAAATAACATTATGCAATTTAATGTAGATGGGACGACGCTTAAAGACCCACTAGTGGAGGTCAGCATTGTAGATATTCTATAAAGTAGGAAAACAGTTTTTATTTCTTGAGAAGTTATTTGTGTTATACTCGTGTACTTGTGTAGAAGAAACCTAATCGGGTTGTGTTAGTGCTTCGTATCCTCGGGGAATACGAGCCAGCGCGTCATTGAGATAGACATCCTCTGTTTATCGCACTTTACATTTCATATTGAAATGAACAGTCAAAGGGGGAAATATATTGAATTCCTTTGAGACAAAGATAAACAACTTTTGACAGCTGACGAAATGAACCTTCATCTCCTGGATCAAACGGGCGATGTTCGATCACACGTATTACATTTCTATTGCATTACAGACCGGGCCATAGTTCTAAGCGTGTATGAGAGGAAGTGCAAGCGAGATAGTGAACATCCCCCACCATACTTCTCCTACGTCTATTGTGTACAGTCTGTTCAAAATCTTGTTTACGTTGGTTGCTATGTTTATATAGTTTGCTCGATGGTGCCTGTTTTATTGACATGTAGGGATTTAAAATGCATTTTATTTAATCGTTCAACAATTTTTTTAAATTCATAACGCTCCTCGCCACATTAAGAATCCTCTAGCATAAATGTTTATAAAAAGTCTGTCAACCAGTGGATTGTTGAAATTGGTAGAGTGGAAATTAAAAGTTACTTTCGTTCTTCCTACATATAAGTTTCGCACAACAGCCCACATTCAGGACGATGGGGAGTGTACATGTAGTTTGTCTGACGCGCGCGCGTATGATTGTGCTTTGTTAGGGTGCGTCTGTGTGTGTGATAGGGGAGTGATGTGAGTACGTGCAAATGTGACTGTGAATGCTGTTTGTGACTGTGTTTGTATGATAGGTGAGTGGGTGTGAAGTCTCTGCTAATGATAGCTCCTGATACAATAAATATTAATTGATTATTTGTCCCTTCTTATTGCGCATGCATGTATTTGATATTCTTTTATATCAAACTAGTTTTAAGTTTATACTGTTCTTTATGCTATTTAGTAGTAGTGGCCGACAACATTCCGACTGTTCTGGACTAATTTCCTCACACACAGGCAGCCGCCCATGTGGAGAACCAATTTAATGTATTTTTGCTTATATGTTATCAAGGAATAAATATATTTTTCATTTCATTTCATTTACATGCGGTTTTTACTAAATGTTTAAAATTATAATTCACATCTTTCCTGAAAATGTAACCAAAATAATTAGAGCCGTTTTTGAGAAAATTCCATTTTTGTATGTTTTTCCCATAAAAATAAAAAACTAAAATGTAAAAAAAGTGAAAAAATGGTGTGGAGATATTGGCTAAATACACCTCCATACCAAATTTCATACAAATTAATCAATATGTTTTGGGTTCAAGGGACCCTAAAATGAATTTAGACCAATTTGTAAAAACATTTTTGGACGATCACAATACTTTGTGCTAACGCATATGGAAAAAAAATTGGGTGTGGGTCGGACCACACGGTGGAAGTTATACTTCTTTGGCCATTCTCATACACCCACTCACGCACACAAACAGACAGGATATATAAATGAAATATAAGACATTTTTCAATATTATTCAATATATTTATCTTCAATATATTATACGTGACTTCATTATTATATTATACACCTATATTATCATTATCAGTAATTTCTTCGATTAAATTTCTTCGATTAACAATCGATTAATCGATAGTTCTTAAAAATTTGTTCTTACTTTTCAGCGTGACGCGGTTTCTCGACCAACATCCCATCCCAAAGTGTCTAACGGGCGCAAAGATGTATAACTTCAAAAGTAAAAATGAAACTAAAAAATGTTACTAAATTATTGACACTAACATTTATTTTCATAAATTATTGAATTATTTGCTTTTAGTTAGCGTGATCATGAGACTATATAAATATATGAACGATTTCATAAATTTATACGCTGACTTATATTTTTTTTTAAACGGACTCCGACTCACTGGGAATTGAACAGTTTTAAATCTAATGCGTCGATTGTTGCTGTACCAATTACAAGACTAAAACAAATATATTATCTTATTAATTAAACCCAAAAATTCAGTGTTGTACAATTTAATACAGTACAACACGTTCGAAGAGTGAAGACTAAATTTTAAACTTATGTCTCTAAATCTCCTTTAACTTCCGCTTAAAAACTGATTGCAAAATACAACACAATGCGCATCATATTATATGGAGTCTCTGGGACGTCTAAATCGTCAGAGATGCTTTGGATTTCCGGTTTGATGCGCTTGGTCGAATGTAAGAGAAATATACGAGTGATCCTGTCCATATCAGTAATGCAGTATCTCTAATACTATCAAAGCACTCGCTTGAACATCGACAAGGGTCTTAACACTCTGTTACCCGATGTAGCACAGAGGAGGCAGGAGACAGATGGGGAGTAGTGGAAGAGAGTCCGGACATATATTCAGCCTTTAATGTAAATAATTTGAAAACATCTGAGAAAAAATTGACGTGAAGAAGCATTAAAAATTAAGAAGAAGATTATAATTTAATAAGATTATAATATAAAATTAAGAAAAATTATATATATATATATATATATATATATATATATATATATATATATATATATATAATACTATAAACAAAATTAACGTTTTTAATTAGTTATAAAAAATAGATATTTCCATATTCCATAAAAATATCGTCAAAAATAAATTGAAAATAGGTTAGGTTAGGTCATATTACGCTGGGTCAGTTTATATTATGTTGGCTAATGTTAGATTACGTTACACTGGGTTAGGTAATGTTACGTTCGGTTAGGTAATGTTACGTTGGGTTAGGTAACGTTACATTGGGTTAGATTATGTTACGTTGGGTTAGGTTATGTTAAGCTGGGTTAGGTAATGTTACGTTCGGTTAGGTAATGTTACGTTCGGTTAGGTTATGTTACGCTGGGTTAGGTAATGTTACGTTCGGTTAGGTTATGTTACGTTCGGTTAGGTAATGTTACTTTCGGTTAGGTAATGTTACGCTGGGTTAGGTAATGTTACTTTCGGTTAGGTAATGTTACGCTGGTTTAGGTAATAATACGTTCGGTTAGATTATGTTACGTTGGGTTAGGTAATGTTACGTTCGGTTAGGTAATGTTACGCTGGGTTAGGTAATGTTACGTTCGGTTAGGTTATGTTACGTTGGGTTAGGTAATGTTACGTTCGGTTAGGTAATGTTACGTTATGTTACGCTGGGTTAGGTAATGTTACGTTCGGTTAAGTTATGTTACGTTGGGTTAGGTAATGTTACGTTCGGTTAGATTATGTTACGTTGGGTTAGGTAATGTTACGTTCGGTTAGGTAATGTTACGCTGGGTTAGGTAATGTTACGTTCGGTTAGGTTATGTTACGTTGGGTTAGGTAATGTTACGTTCGGTTAGGTAATGTTACGTTATGTTACGCTGGGTTAGGTAATGTTACGTTCGGTTAAGTTATGTTACGTTGGGTTAGGTAATGTTACGTTCGGTTAGATTATGTTACGTTGGGTTAGGTTATGTTACGCTGGGTTAGGTAACGTTACGTTCGATTAGGTTATGTTACGTTGGGTTAGGTAATGTTACGTTCGGTTAGGTAATGTTACGTCCAGTTAGGTTATGTTACGCTGGGTTAGGTAATGTTACGTTCGGTTAGGTTATGTTACGTTGGGTTAGGTAATATTACGTTCGGTTAGGTTATGTTACGTTCGGTTAGGTAATGTTACGTTAGGTTATGTTATGTTACGCTGGGTTAGGTAATGTTACGTTCGGTTAGGTTATGTTACGTTCGGTTAGGTAATGTTACGTTCGGTTAGGTAATGTTACGCTGGGTTAGGTAATGTTACGTTCTGTTAGGTAATGTTACGCTGGGTTAGGTAATGTTACGTTCGGTTAGGTTATGTTACGTTGGGTTCGGTAATGTTACGTTCGGTTAGGTAATGTTACGTTATGTTACGCTGGGTTAGGTAATGTTACGTTCGGTTAAGTTATGTTACGTTGGGTTAGGTAATGTTACGTTCGGTTAGATTATGTTACGTTGGGTTAGGTTATGTTACGCTGGGTTAGGTAATGTTACGTTCGATTAGGTTATGTTACGTTGGGTTAGGTAATGTTACGTTCGGTTGTGTAATGTTACGCTGGGTTAAGTAATGTTACGTTCGGTTAGGTTATGTTACGTTCGGTTAGGTAATGTTACGTTCGGTTAGGTAATGTTACGTTGGGTTAGGTAATGTTGCGCTGGGTTAGGTAATGTTACGTTCGGTTAGGTTATGTTACGTTGGGTTAGGTAATGTTACGCTCGGTTAGGTAATGTTACGTTCGGTTAGGTTATGTTACGCTGGGTTAGGTAATGTTACGTTCGGTTAGGTTATGTTACGTTGGGTTAGGTAATGTTACGTTCGGTTAGGTTATGTTACGTTCGGTTAGGTAATGTTACGTTCGGTAGGTTATGTTACGTTGGATTAGGTAACGTTAAGTTAGGTTGGGTTAGGTTAGGTTGTATGACAAAGAATGATATAGTGGACAGACTATTCATAAGTTCTAAAACTAAATTAAAATTTTAAAATTTGTTTTCAACAATTAGTTATAAAAAGTCAATGTACTTAAATCATTTAAGTAAAATAATAATATCATGATTTTTTAAAATTACTTTAGTCCAAAGACAATTTCTACTGTAACATATTTAATTTCTAATCTTACTATTTTGTTAAAAGATTACCTACGTAAACCTGTGACTGTGTCTGGCAGTTGGGTATTCCCTAAGGTAGAACAAATGGAATCCATCAGTGTTGCCGGCACGGAAATGACTTTCACTATGTACACAGGCCGCCGGAAACCTCTTGATTTATTCCCCCAAATAACTACAAAGCATTATTTTGCATTAATATTCTCAGAAGTACTTAGTGTAATTTTATTTACGTTTGAAAATATATAATGGATAAGTGCACTGTTAGGACAGACTAAATATTGAAGACTGCAAGAAACTATAACAGACTACTAAACCATAACGACGTACTCCCTATGATATAGATAATGATAAGACTTCTGTCGTTATGCATCGTGTGATTTGGTGAATAGATATGTGACGAGTTTCATGCACAATAACATCAGCCAATAGAAAACCATAATTACAAGAGTAATAGCTCTCCCATCAACAAAATTTAAAGAATATATCAAGCCTAATAATGCTGCACTTCAGGAAAAACTTTAGTCCTAGGTTTTGTAAAAATGTATCGGCCAATCCAATCGATGACGAAAGTCAGATCCCAACTCTCAGTTACGTAACTGACACTGCCGTCATTACTATCTCCAGTGTAGCACCGAAGTTTGTGATGAGGTTTGTTAACTAAAACATCAACCATGCAGAAACAATGACCAAATTTCCGTTACGTAACTGACACTACCATCATTACTACCTCCAGTGTAGCACCAAAGTTTGTGATGAGGTTTGTGAACTAAAACATCAACCATGCAGAAACAATGACCAACTCTCCGTTACTTAACTGACACTACCATCATTACTACCTCCAGTGTAGCACCAAAGTTTGTGATGAGGTTTGTGAACTAAAACATCAACCATGCAGAAACAATAACCAACTCTCCGTTACTTAACTGACACTACCATCATTACTATCTCCAGTGTAGCACCAAAGTTTGTGATGAGGTTTGTGAACTAAAACATCAACCATGCAGAAACAATGACCAAATTTCCGTTACGTAACTGACACTACCATCATTACTATCTCCAGTGTAGCACCAAAGTTTGTGATGAGGTTTGTGAACTAAAACATCAACCATGCACTAACAATGACCAACTCTCCGTTACTTAACTGACACTACCATCATTACTATCTCCAGTGTAGCACCAAAGTTTGTGATGAGGTTTGTGAACTAAAACATCAACCATGCACAAACAATGACCAACTCTCCGTTACGTAACTGACTCTGCCGTCATTACTACTTTCAATGAAGCACCAACGTTTGTGATGAGGTTTGTGAACTATAACATCAACCATGCACAAACAATGACCAACTCTCCGTTACGTAACTGACACTACCGTCATTACTACCTCCAGTGTAGCACCAAAGTTTGTGATGAGGTTTGTGAACTATAACATCAACCATGCACAAACAATGACCAACTCTCACTTACGTAACTGACACTACCGTCATTACTACCTCCAGTGTAGCACCGAAGTTTGTGATGAGGTTTGTGAACTATAACATCAACCATGCACAAACAATGACCAACTCTCCGTTACGTAACTGACACTACTATCATTACTACCTCCAGTGTAGCAGCAAAGTTTGTGATGAGGTTTGTGAACTAAAACATCAACCTTGCAGAAACAATTACCAAATTTCCGTTACGTAACTGACACTACCATCATTACTATCTCCAGTGTAGCACCAACGTTTGTGATGAGGTTTGTGAACTAAAACATCAACCATGCACTAACAATGACCAACTCTCCGTTACGTAACTGACTCTGCCATCATTACTACTTTCAATGAAGCACCAACGTTTGTGATGAGGTTTGTGAACTATAACATCAACCACGCACAAACAATGACCAACTCTCCGTTACGTAACTGACACCACAGAATCTGTCTATATTCTGTGCTGACACTGTCGTCATTACTCCTTCCAGTGTAGCACCGAAGTTTGTGATGAGGTTTGTGAACTATAACATCAACCATGCACAAACAATGACCAACTCTCACTTACGTAACTGACACTACCGTCATTACTACCTCCAGTGTAGCACCGAAGTTTGTGATGAGGTTTGTGAACTATAACATCAACCATGCACAAACAATGACCAACTCTCCGTTACGTAACTGACACTACCATCATTACTACCACCAGTGTAGCACCGAAGTTTGTGATGAGGTTTGTGAACTAAAACACCAACCATGCAGAAACAATGACCAACTCTCCGTTACGTAACTGACACTACCGTCATTACTACCTCCAGTGTAGCACCGAAGTTTGTGATGAGGTTTGTGAACTATAACATCAACCATGCACAAACAATGACCAACTCTCAGTTACGTAACTGACACTACCGTCATTACTACCTCCAGTGTAGCACCGAAGTTTGTGATGAGGTTTGTGAACTATAACATCAACCATGCACAAACAATGACCAACTCTCAGTTACGTAACTGACACTACCGTCATTACTACCTCCAGTGTAGCACCGAAGTTTGTGATGAGGTTTGTGAACTATAACATCAACCATGCACAAACAATGACCAACTCTCAGTTACGTAACTGACACTACGTCATTACTACCTCCAGTGTAGCCCCGAAGTTTGTGATGAGGTTTGTGAACTATAACATCAACCATGCACAAACAATGACCAACTCTCCGTTACGTAACTGACACCACAGAATCTGTCTATATTCTGTGCTGACACTGTCGTCATTACTACTTCCAGTGTAGCACCAAAGTTTGGGATGTGGTTTGTAAAGCTGTAACATCAACCGTTCAGAAACAATGACATTAAATTGTATTGTAAATAAAGTGTTCCAAGGTTTGTTAAAACATCATTTTAAAAAATAAAAGAGATAATAAAGAGAAATTAGTAATAAGTAGCACAGACATAGACAGACAGACATGCTTTCGCGTTTGTATATGTTAAGTTCAAACAAAACTTCCTTTGAATCAATAAATCTCACTCTATTATCTACATATCAAATAAGGGAGGAGTTGCCTTAAAAATCAGCTTCACGTATTATATTTTATAAGGATTAAGAACTATCATTATCTATCGGATTTTCTGCATAAAATAACTCATATCAAACGAATCAATGTGTAGAAGACTTTAAAAATACTTGACAGGTGGTATACAAACAAATTTTATTCAAACCAACAACACACCTGCTTGGGTATGAAGGTCACGTGACGTCACACGACCGTGTGTTCAACACTGTGGCGTCATGTAATATGTATGACGCAATCTGGCCAATAGCACGGCCAGTTAACTAGTTCACCCCTCCGTGGATAAATAACATTAACCCGAGCTAGCTTCACCCAGCCGGTTCAACCTCCGCACCAGTCGGGTACAGCCTTGTTGTGGACTATTGGTTGTGTAGTTTACTGTCCTACATCAGAGCCTAACTCATTGACTTTACGATTACAATTCCAACTTCATGGCAATCAAATCAAATTAAAAATTTCTTTGTTGCCTTAAAAAACATATACACGCATAGGCAAGGGTCAAAATACATGAACAGAATTATATGTAATTAAATGTTTCCAAAGAATTGGCACAAACTTTCCCTCATATTAAACACTAATAAATCAAAACTTTGAAAATTACCAGTTTGAGTCCCAAATGTGTTTAAATATGTTAAATTGTAATTCCCATCTTTCCTGAAATTTTAATCAATATCATTTGTGCCATTTTTGAGAAAATTCCATTTTTAAATTTTGAACATTACCAGTTTGATTCCAAAATATGCTTTTAATCATAACACAACAACTGAAATTAGAGAGACATGCGGTTTTTACTAAATATTTGAAATTGTAAATCACACCTTTCCTTAAAAATTAATCAAAATAGTTTGAGCCGTTTTTGAGAAAATTCAATTTTGTATGTTTTGCCCATAAAAATAAAAAAAAATAAAATTTAAAAAAAGTGAAACAATTTTCCGGATATATTGGCTAAATACACCTACATACACATTTCATAGAAATCTATCTATACATCCGTTTGATTTCCAGCGAACTGCACATACACAGAGCAAAACAATTTTTTTTTTCGAAAAACCATGTTTTGGGTTCAGGGGACCCTGTAATGAATTTTTAGACCAACTTGTAAACAATTTTTATTACAATCACAATACTTTCTCTGTGCTAACACATATGGGAGAAAGTAAAAATAAAATAAGATTTTTCATCTTCTCCACATAAAGAACTAAAAAGTATCTGATAATTAAAAAGTTTTGTAAAATAACTATAAAAAAAATCTACTTATGTTCAAGAATACACGAGTGAACATTGTAGAAAGCCTTGTCGACATGGAATTCTTTTAGGCTTTTTTCAATTTATTGAGGGGCAATTGCTATTGAGGACAGAAGGTAAGGCATTACAATTATGATGCAATTATAGGAAATGTTACATTTGAAAAAGGTAGTGTTGTGTTTCAGAACAGGGAAGTTCTATCGTGGTCTGAGTGAGTACGCAGAAGAGAAGCAATTGCAGACAAACTCGGAAGAATGTTCTTGAAAATTACAAGGTGCTCAAATATATACAAACATGGAAATGTCAGGATTATATGATGGCAAATGGCTCACTTGCAGGATTCTTTCTTTTTGAGCCGAAAATGACCCGGATTGCTTTTTTTCTGGTGACGAAACACTGATATGGTTCTTGAGCTCTCACAGCACCAAAAGGTAACAGCATATCTAAAGTGTGGGTAGAAACAGCCAAAATAAAGTGTTAGCAAGACATCAGTGGTGGCAAACTGTGCAAGCTTCTTAAGATCAAACATAGTAGATCTGAGTCTCCCTGATACCTTGTTAAATGATTGTAACAATTTAGACGAAAATCAAGCTTAAGTCCAAAAAAGTTTACAGAATCTGTAGAAATTATTACTGAATTATCCACTAAATTTTAATAGAATCTGTATTGTTGTATCTTTTAGAAAAGTTGATAAGTTGTTTTTTTCAGTGTTTATGACAACGCCGATTCTTTTAAACCACTGAAAAAAAGAATTTGATTATACATAACTTTCAACTACATTTGGTGTTCTTAGGAGGAATGAAATATTGTCTGCAAGTAGACAGAGGTCCTCCGCACTCACTCTATAGTGGATATCATTAATTAAAACTGTAAACAAAATAAGGCCCAGCACTGACCCCTGTAACATCCCCATTTTGATGCACATCTTCACAGAAAGAGTTATGCGGATACAAATGACAAAGACTATTATTTTATAAGTTAAGGAAGCTCAACAATACAATTTACTTATTGCGATTATCGATAAGCTGTGAAGTTATTTAGAACTTTCATTTCACCAAGTAATAGTATACTCAGGATAAATTTCCTTCTCCTAAACTTTCTACTATCGTGTTTATGAATATGAGGAGTAAAATTACGACATATTAAATCCTTTCTGGATATGTCAAGGCAAAGCATTAAATGTTCTTGCAAGTTTTTTAGGCCACCAGCGATTTATAGACCTGTTCCGACCACAGAGCAAGTAATACAACATTTGTATTGCTTTTTCTTTTGGTTGCGATGGCCATTCAATATAGATGTAAAGCTGTACTGGTATACAGCATGCTGTCAGTATCGAGGGGTACACTAAACTGTGTTTGAGGGTGGTTTGAAGCTACTAGGGATACATTAAACTGCGTTTGGGGGTGGTTTGAAGCTACTGGGGGTACACTGAACTGCGTTTGGGGATGGTTTGAAGCTACTAGGGGTACACGTGTTTTGTCGACATTATGGGTTTCATGGCGTATAATCAGCAACACTCCCGTAAGGCTCAGCGGAAAATAATGAGGACTTGCAAGTTTTATTTTTTTGTGATATTTCATTTATGAGATTTCTCTCTCCTCCCCTACTTTAAGTTTTGCTTATAACCGTTGATGAGGAAATAAATTGCTTATTTATTTATTCTTAAATACTTTTCCAATATTTCGCGGACACATTCTTAAATCAATACGAAACGGTCTTAAATAATCCTTATCCAAAAAATCGTTTTATATTCACAATATTTAAGGATATTTTTTTTCAATATTCATAATTAAAACACTGATCGTACAGATACTGGCGAATATGAGGGGCGATTGAGATTGATGATTGTAGTCATTCTTACTAACCAAGGTCGACTGTTCCTTACATGGAACAATTTATTAATAATCCAAGAGCCAGGGCAATCAAGGGATATAAAGCTTTACGTGGAATCTGAACCACGTAATATTGGCCTGATTTTCGGCTAACTGACTCTCCAGACAGATACTCTCTTCCTTACAGAACTTCCGGACCCTGACTACCGCCCAACATGTCCCCAGAATTGGCTACTAGTGTTCACACGATGGCAACCATTGAGCGGACGCCATTTCAGTATTAAAAGGACGAAGTATAGAACCTATCACCTACAATCTCCACAAAACTTAGTCCCCAAGTAGCTGGATTACAGTACTGCGCTACTAGTATCTTTGAACCAGGGAAGGGACAGTTCAAATCATGCAATCTTCGTGATTATCAATTCACGTACTAATACATTCACTTATACATATAAAAGGTAAAACCCCGGCTGACTCACTCACTCACTCATCACTAATTCTCCAATTTCCCATGTAGGTAGAGAGCAAAGTAATTCTAACGGGTGGAAAACACCCTTAAAAGATTGTTCCCTAAGAATAACGTTGGGTTGATTTTAGTAAATTAATAACAGTTGTTTTTTAAATATATAAACATTTTTATTTTGTATGTTTGACATTTGTACTATTGATGTATTTTTAATATTGTACAATGAGTTTAAAATTCAGGTGTTAAACAAAAATAAATGAAATTAACACATTTGAAATAGGCTAAGTAATACCATTGGGTATATTTATACTAATAAATAGGTAGCAACGCATGTAGTGTGAGTGAAATGCTGTAAATAAATTTAATATTGTGATTTAATATTATACAGTTAATCTACTTATTTAAAGTGAAAAATCACATGCCGAGGCCAAAGGCCGAGGTGTACCGAGCGTAGCGAGTCAGGGTTGGCACGCGAAGCGTGCAGGGGTATCCCCTAGTTGTTTATAAAACACCCTTCAATGAACATTTTAATTAAGAGTTGACAAATATTTCTAAATTTCTTCAAAATTATAGTTTCTAAAACATGCAGGTTGCAACTACACTGCTGTATCCAACGCTGGGATGTGAAGGAGGAGACCGTTTCCTGGAATGTACGGCACTTAACTCCGTGGCTGCTCTTGTAAATGGCCATTTTCATTTACTTCCTGGTCTTTAATTGGAATTAACTACCTCTTAATGGTATTAAACCTTGGCGAAAATTGAAATTCCTTAAGCTCACGTGATGGGTTTTATCTGAACTGCTGCACTTCACTTGAGGGTACTAGAATCAAAAGAGGGTATCTCCACATTTGGTCAAATATCGGGTTATTGTTGTTTCTGATTGAATGAACGATGCTCTATTTGGCTAGAACGCCAGAAAAATTCAAAAAACATAAATCCCATAAATTTTAAAGGTGGAAATTTACTGTTAGTATCAAAGAAAGGTATATCCATCACCAGTTACGTTCTAAACAAAGTATATCTATTTCAACCAATTACAAGTATTGTTTAGGTCACGTGGTTTGCAGCGCTATCTGGCATCAGTTATTGTTTGATTAATTGAACTTTAATTTGCTGTAAAGCGCAATAAAATAATAACAATAAAAACATTAAAAATAAATGTTGGCTTTTGTTAAAATATAATATAAATAAGGCAATTTTTTTTGATAAATAATTGTATAGTCAAATTATGGAATAAAATTATTATTTGCATGATCTGACGAATGTTTCAATGTTCTTGTGTTTCATGAGTAAGAACGGTTTATATCACCGATTTACAAACAAAACAAGATATATTCTTCAGTATTTTAAATAAAAGAAATATATCCTTTTTTACATAATTTTTCTCAAAATCTAACCTAAAAATGTATAATTTTTATTTCAATAATGGTGTATGTAAATTTTAATCTTAATTTAGAATAAAATTCTAACTCCCTAACACTTATGGTTATTGCGCTACAGTTTTTTTGGCTTTACAGTACACATATAGAATCAAAAAACAAATTGTGACATTGACTACTTCGAGCGGTTTCGTTACAAACTTATAAAATAAGTTCTTATTGATTTGGGAGATTTTAGGCGATAGGTTCCATGCTAGGTCCTCTTAATACCGATAAGGCGTTCGCTCAATGTTTGCTATCGGCGTGGATACTACTAGAGAAGTCTGGAGTGTTCATGTTGGATGGCAGTCAAGGTTCAGATGTTGTATAGGAGAAAGAACTGAGTGTGAGACATGTCAGTTGGCTGAAAAACAGACCAACATTACATGGTTCGGATTCCACGTAAAGCTGTAGGTCCTATATTTGCCTTGGTTTTTGGGCTATTAATAAATAGTTTTCTTATAAGATAAATTGAACTCAGATAGTAACAATGACTACACTCGTTCACCCCTAATATTCGCCCATATCTCTACGATAGGCATCTTGGAAATGAATAACAATAAATTAGATTTACATAAACGCACAACGCCATTCCGTTCGTATAATATTGAGGAATTAGTCCATGCTCACCGCCAGTGACAGCTGGACATAGGTGAGGAGTGGAGAGGGGGCTCTTATGAAATTATTAGCTTACGCAAACAGTTTTCATTAAACCTAATATATAAATAAAATTATATTTACTATTAAACGTATGTACTACTAGTAATCTTGCGGGTATAATTATTATATAATAATAATCATTATTCAGATTTTAATAATTATTTTCAACGCTTAATAAAAATGAATGAGCTTTGAATGTTACTTTCTTTAAAACTAAATACGAACATTCCAGAACATTGTTAAAAAATGTCAACTTTAGATAATTTCTTAGTAAATTAAAAAATTATCTGTCTATACATATAAAAGGCAAATACCACTGACTCGCTCACTTATCGCTGTAACTAACAATGTACTATGCCTACGAATGGTCCCATAATTGTTATTAATAAATAGTCCTTTCTGAGCTAAGTCAAACTCTTGATAGTAACAATGACTACAACCGTTCATAATTACCCATTCACCCACCCCTCATATTCGCCAGATCTGTAGTGCTTGTATTGTAATACGCCAAGTAATAAAATATATATATATATATATAGTTGTAACTAAATCATAAGTTTAAAATGTTATAATAGTGACAGAGAGAGCGAATAATTAAACAGTTTGGATCTCAAATCTTAAATTTTAATATGTAATTCCATGAACATGTTTAATTTGTTCGAATGAACTATAAACTAAAATTTTTGTTGCGTTCGTGACTTTAACTGTTGATAGCCAGGCGTTCAAAAGTTGTTAGTGTCAATATATCGTTTTTCTTTTTTTCTCATTTTTCTTTTTCCGTCGAGTTTTTATTTTCACTAATCCTAGAAACACGGAGCGTTGGTCGTCCTTGTCTGTTTTCAATACGAAATGTGGAATTTAAATTCATCAACATGCTACAATATTTATGATACAAAATAATAATACATACCGTACAAAAAAATAACAACACAACAATTTATTTATTTTCAAAAAGCTAACAATATTGGTTTCGAAAAGGAAAAGCAGACTTTAGTGCTATCCTTCAGGGCTTGCGTATAAATTGATGTAAGCAACGATCGATTTAACATGTTCAATGGAATAAATCGATTTTAACTTATTTATTATTCATCAGTAAGACGCCGATCGTAAAGATATGGGCGAATGAGTGTGATAAGTATAGGTGTATATTAATGAGTGTAGTCACTGTTATTAAGGACGAATTTCCTTTGAAAGATCCATTTATTAATAGTCAAATACTAGGGCAACTAAAGGAACTACAGCTTTAATTGGAATCCGAACCACGTAGCATTAGTGTGACTTTCAGCTACGTAACAAGTCTGTTATTCAGTCCCCACACAACATCCGGACTTTGACCACCCAACATGTCAACTCAATACTTCTCTATTTGTGTCCAAGTCGATGGCAACCATTGAGTGGCTGCCGAGTCATATGCCTGAGAACAGAACCTATAGCCTACAATTTTCACAATAATTCGTCCCCAAGTAGCTGGGTTACAGCACTGCGCCACTAATGCTGACAAATTAAGGTAGATCTACTTTCTTTAACTGGAAAAAATTAATAAATTTCTCTAATTTTTCTTTATTTTTTAAAGAATAAAAAAGTAGTCATGTTAGAAACTTAGACATAAAGTTTTAAGCCAGTTCAAACATCAATGTCCTCATATTAACAAAATATAATGGTATAGGAAAACAAAAACTAATTTAACTTGCTGTTTGTGTAATGGAAAACGGATACTTTTATCAGAGCCGCAGTCTTGTGCCAGAAAGTCTACGTTAATATAGGGGTTGTTTGTTCCCTGGAAAATGTTGGAAAGGCCTGTCCAGCAATTTATTTACCACCCGCCAAGCCATCAACACCCCCTTCCACTTGCTGCCTCCCCCCTCCACCACCGTGTAGGTGCAAAGAGCAGGGTTGTATGTAGGTCATGGAGCAACGCCAATACTTGTCTATTCACTTACTTGCTTGTAAAAAAGTTGAAAGCAGTGCAAATCCTTATAACCCAGCTACTTGGGGACAAAGTATTTGGGAGATTGTAGGCGATGGGTTCTATGCTCGGTTCTCTTAATACCGGTACGGCGTCCGCTCAATGGTTGCCATCAACGTAGACACTACTAGAGAAGTCTGGAGTATCTGTGTGGAATGGTAGTCAAGGTTCAGATGTTGTGTAGGGGAGAGAACTGAGTGTCAGACTTGTCAGTTAGCTGAAAATAGACCAACACTACGTGGTTCGGATTCCACGTAAAGCTGTAGGTCCCATAGTTGCCCTGGCTATTGGGCTATTAATAAATAGTCCTTTCTGAACTAAGTCGAACTCAGATAGTAACAATGACTACACTCGTTCATATACGCTCATCACACTCATTCATTCCTCATATTCGCCCATATCTCTACGATCGGCGTCTTAGGGTACGCGCATAGTGAGGAGGTGAAGGTGGAGGTGTAGCTGGATGTGTAGGTGCAGGTGGAGGTACAGATGGAGGTAGCATCGTATAGTGCAGGAGGTTTTACCTTGCCGTCTAGCTCGCCACCTCGCAGCTCTTTCCCCTCCTCAAACACGCGTCAACACAAGCAGTCGAGTGTTGTTTCTATCCATTAATCACAGTGGTAGCTTTTTTGCCTATTGCAACAATTTTCTCTGTCAGTGATGATAAGTGAAAGTAGTGATGATAGCGATGATATGTCTTCAGCATGTAAGTGGTGGCTTACGGGAACGTTAAGTAATCGAACATTTAGTGCACATCCTGTTAATCAAGTGCGACAGGAACTAGGTGAATATCATCATCTTTTTCATGAACTAAAAAATTATCCTGAGAAGTTTCAAAATTATTTGCGAATGACTCCTGAAACGTTTAAGTACATATGTGAAACCATTTCTCCAAAGTTGGAGAGTTGTACTAAATACTGCAACTTGCATGTTAACCCTATCGGTCCAGAAGAACAGCTTGTACTGACTATAAGGTAAGTTACAGTACCTTCTGCCTGCAATTGCACATGTTCTGTAAGTTAAAAAGTATATGCTTTGTTAAAGATAAACAGTGTAAATTGAAAAAAAAAATATATATGTATTGAAGTAAAATCAATAAAATTGTGCAAGATATAAATTTCATATATTCTTCTGTTATTTAATTCTCGAATATGTTTGTTGTATGTAAAAATGAGTTGGTAATAAGAAAGCAATTCCAGTTCATGAAAAATACAATTTATTGGTAAAATGATAGTAACTAACAGGGATCTTTTCAAAGTAAAATACAAACGAAAGATATTAATGTACGCTACATAAAAATGCTGCAAATGTTTGAAAATGTTATAATAGTAGGCCTAACATAATCTTAAAAAATGGTATTATTAAGTAAATTGCGCAAAGGAAAAATAGTAGTACTTATAAAAAACGTAAAGAACTATTAAACTGTCATTAATTTATCGCCAGCTGAACGGCATTACAAAGACATTTTTAAAAGTTAGTGTACTCGGGAACATATGTTTCGCCGCCATCCTGGTTGTAGTTCAATGGTGAAGTCACGTCGCGGACCAGCTGTGCGAAGGTGACTGGTGATGGTGATGCCATGGTACTAGGAGAGGAACTGTCGTAGGGACTGTAGCGATGAGAGCTTGTACTGTGGTCTACTGACGTAGGTCTAGTGACAGTTGATGTTGTTGAGAATGATGATGGTGGTTCGGGTGAGTATGCCATGTCAAAAAGAATTTCTTGAACTTTCATCCTGAACAACATTTTCTTTCTAGGATTCAGGTTTTTAACATGGGGTAGCAGTGAGTTGAAGAACCCAACATCCTCGTCATTTGCCCTGTCCTCACTTTTCTGTTGCTTTAACTTCAACTTTTCTTTCTCCAACTGCACTAATTCCCGTCCAATAGCTTGTTGTGTCGTGATTCTTTTTTTAAATCCTGTTCTTGTGATCAGGTCCTTCGTATTAAATCTTGGTGGCATTGCAGGGCTTGATGCATGAGATTTCTGCTGCTGGCGTGATTCACTCTCCGGCGCCGGTACTATTGTCAGATTCTCTGTGTCCAACTGTGGATTGTCAGGTTCATCACATTCTTGGCCTATCTCGGTCACTTCTTCCGACTCCTCTTCGTTTAGGTCGTGGTCTGAGTCATCTGCTATTACATCTGCAAGGTTTCCTGTTGATTTGCGGGGCAAAAACTGGTCTTTGAGAAACGCCATGCTGTCGTAATATTTCCATGTGGGTGTTTCTGGTGCTGCAGCTCCAGACTTAATTGTTTTGGAAAATTGTTTTCTGAATTCTTGCCTCAAGTTCTTCCAAATTTGCTTCACAACTTTATCTGGAACAAAACACGAAAACGTAAACGACTAATATTTTTAATATTATGTTTTTGGTTATATTGTGTTCTTTGGTTGCAGGTACTTGGCAACTGGAAGCAGTTTTAAAACTCTTGGATTTTCATTTCGAATGGGAGACAATACAGTGGGCAAAATCGTTAAGAATGTGTGCAAACTGTTATGGGAGACGTTCCAACCAGAGCATATGCCAGTTCCAACTATTGAAGGTTATGAGCAAGTTGCAAAAAGATTCTATGAGATTTGGAAATTCCCACACTGTATCGGAGCGTTGGACGGTAAACACTGTCGAATAAAATGCCCAGCGCATTCAGGGTCTATGTACTTCAATTATAAGAAGACTTTTTCAATTGTTCTACAGGGTGTTGCGGATGACCATTACAAGTTTATATTTATTGATGTTGGCGGTTTCGGCAAACAAAGCGATGGGGGAACCTTGAGGGCGTCAGATTTTGGAAGGTTGTTGGAACAAAACAAATTGTGTATTCCCGAAGAAAAGTGTTTGCCTGACAGCAATATAAAAGTTCCACACGTTTTTATTGCAGATGAAGCGTATCCCTTGCGCGAGAATCTCATGAAACCTTATTCGAAAAAAGCTCTTGGGGATGCAGAAGAAGTGTACAATAAACGGCTATCAAGTGCTAGAAAAACCATTGAGTGTGCCTTTGGCATTCTGTTTGCTAAGTGGCGGATATTAAGTGGTTATATTGAAACCTTGCCTGAGACTGCAGACGATATAATAAAGGCTGCATGCGTTTTACACAATATAATCATTAACAAAGACGGATACTGCGGTGTACAGGAGTCAGAACTCCTGCCTTTCCCTACTGAACTGAACTTACAACCATTGGGTAGATCTGGAAATGCTACATCTAATCGAGCCAAAGAAGTTAGAAATAGTTTCAAGGAATATTTTGTAAACAACCCGTAATCAAGATAATACTTAGTTGCAACTGTGTGTCCTTGTTTATAGTTCATTAAAGATTTCATTCGCAAGTTTCTAATTTTTACCTTATTTCAAACCTTTTACTTACTAATGTTAGATAAAAAATATATTAATTAATAAGAAAGTCTGCTATGGATACTTTTACATTACACTTTAAACTGAATATCCCACATAAAACAGCAAAGCTGGTTTAAGTTTAAATTTAAAGTTTTTAGTTACCTGTAACTTTTAGCTCTTTCGCAATTTCCTTCCATTCCTTGTCCAGAACGTGACGATTGTGATGTTGCTTGTGTCTCTTGTCCCACAAGGCTGGACGACTTTGGACAGCAATAATAATATCTTCCTTCATTTCGGATAACAGGTTATCAAAAACTAACAGAAACCAACAAGCGTAACTAAACGTTGACTTGGGTGAAAGCAGACTGAAGGGAGTGGCGGGGTGTACCGGAAGAGGGGGTTGGGGGGTGCGTGGCCTTGAGTGGACCAATCACGTTAAAGCAGCGAGCAAAGCCGCGAGCTAGGCAGCGAGGAAAATCAAGCTAGTTTGTTTTCGAAAAACATCCTGCTAGGCCTCCTTGTAAGTGGCGAGCTACACCTCTACCGCGACCTGCTCACCATGCGCGCACGCATTTAACCTAATGAAATTGTTTTACCTCGCCGTTAACGGCGACCTGCACCTACACCTACACCTCCACCTTCACCTCCTCACTATGCGCGTACCCTTAGAGATGAATAATGAATATATATAATACGTGAAGCTGTATTTTGTCCACGCAACTCCTCCCTTATTTCTTGATCAATTTTAACGATTGAGGTGTCAAAACATTTTCTACTATTCGTAGTTGTGCAATAAGGTTTAATTTTTTTAATATTTTTACCCAGAAGGGCACAGGAAGCTCTCGAAGTACGTTTTTTGGCCAAAAGAATAACATTAGAAGAGAATAAAAAATAACAGTTCAAACGTAAATAAAGATGTTTACAATATTATAGCAGCTGTTAGAATATAAATAATTAATTAAAAATGTTGAGAAGTTATAGTTCTTTCTTAATCTTAGTAATTGTGTGTTTATATTAAACTGTTAAGTTGGTTGCAACTCAAGTGATTTGGTTCTAATATTGTTATCACTTAAAATAAGTAAACCTACCTATGTACATAAAAACCGGATACAATATAGAATTTGATTCGGATAAGGAGAGGAAAGCAAACTTGATAGGTATTTAATAAACGACAAATGTACAGTAGAGGGCGTGAGAAATATCCTTACTCGACAATTGTGTGGTAATATACTCGAATAACTAGCAAGGGAAAGTACATAATTATTTATCAGTAATGCTACGGGAAAATTAGATCAGGATAATATTAAAATAAGGAAGAGTGTATACATTTCATTCATTGGTTAAAGTGTGAAAGAGGAATATGCACTTATATTTATACAGTAATTGAATAAGGATAACTAATTACGAGATAAGATCTTAATGAGTAAAAACGTTTACGTTACAAGTGGATAGAACAACGGTGAATTTGTAATGAGATGAAGTAAGGGCTAGGTGGGACTTACTTCATGCTGAGTTTGTGGTGAACAGCAGATTTATGCTAAGGACCAATAAACAATACTATTGATTTCAATTTGTTACGAAAATTCCCGACGTAAAATACAAAGGTTGTTCGGCTGGCTTTAGGGACAACTGAATTCCGCTCGAAGCGCTGACTGTACGTCTGATGCGACTCATACACAGACACTCGACCCCTCCTCCTCACCTGGGATGGATGGGGTATAATTGCAGGAATTCGTTTAAGCGCGATCCAGCGGTTGCGAGTGCTGTGTGTATCGCCGTACGCGTGCGTAGCGATTGGATTGTAACATTACATGCGGGTAAAAGTACAACCACAAGTTGAGTATTTAAAGTTAATAAATTTTGTAAATTGTGTGATATTAAAAATCATAAGATGCCACACACGACATGGTATTTCTTGTCGTAATAAAATAAAAGCAAACATATAATATTAATTATTTAAAATCAAATTTGCTAATTTGTAGTAAAACTACGTAATTTAATATAAGTGATGAACAAGATCAGTCCTGTGAGGGTCTGTTTTTAAAATTTGGGAATAATCGGGAAAATAGTTTTTTAATTCTGTGTGTAGCGAGAAAGTCTAAATTCACATCTTTGAGGTAATGTATTTATAGCTATAAACATTATTTTAATGAAAGAACTACTTGGGAAGCGTTTAATAGCTGATATAAAGTCACTGAAATCGAAAAAAATCGAAAATTTGACAAAACAGCCTTAAGTGAATGAAAACAGAGAAGTGGCGAGAACTGATACAAGAGTCACCTCTACTAATTTATTTGATTACTTATTTTTTTTAGTTTATTTAATAATTTGTATATTTAAACAGAATCTTGTTCCTAGTATAAAATACCATAAGGGTTTGTGTATCATTTGTAACAATAGTTTGTCCGTTGTACGGCTCAAAATATTGCTGTCTAATAAAATTTAACGATCGTCTTATTTTACCAGGCGAAGTTAGGGTTAAGAAGCTTTCTCTAACACTTAACCTGGGGGCCAATGGCTTCTTATAATTTCCACTCCTAACCACAGAAACCGTAGACTGTGTGAAAATGTTTTTAGAACGATTTGCTATTAAGGGTGGAAAAAAATGGAAACGCATTCACAACAACTTTATTTTTTCCCATAGATATTTGATAATTTAATTTGTTTGAGTAATTGTGTTCCATAATGTATAATTTTTTATCAGAATAATATACTTAAAATCGTTAAATAGCGGGGAAATAATATTGTTCAAATTAGTTACTTTGAAATTCAAAATGACCGCTACTCTGGAAAGATTAAACCTTTTGAAGTCCGGTTTGCGGAAATTAATATCTATTGTTGAATAGACCTTTAATTTGTTACCAAACTCGACCTAGGCGTCGAGACTTGCGTTAAAGACTTTCGTTCAACTCCAATACCACTGTACGTTTATGGGTGGGTGGGTGGGTCAGTACTACTGTACGTGTAAGGGTGTGTTGTGTGTACAATTTTGAGAAAAGTTGAACATGAAAAACTACTTCTTTGCCTCCCCCTTCTATCCAAAGTATTACACTAGTGGTGATGTCTACTGGATGACGTAATACTATACATATTTTACATGTAAATTATGGTAAATTAAACAGCCACTTTGCAAGTAAACGCCTTTTAGGGCCACCATTGCATTATCTTGCCAATGCCATTGTACGTGTAAGGGTGGGAGGCTGGGTCAATACCACTGTACTAGAATGTGTAGTCCATGTGCGTGTGCGTGTGTGCGTGTGCGTGTGCGTGTGCGTGCGTGCGTGCGTGTGTGTGTGTGTGTGTGTGTGTGTGTGTGTGTGTGTGTGTGTGTGTGTGTGTGTGTGTGTGTGTGTGTGTGTGTGTGTGTGTGTGTGTGTGTGTGTGTGTGTGTGTGTGTGTGTGTGTGTGTGTGTGTGTGTGTGTGTGTGTGTGTGTGTGTGTGTCTGAAAAGATGAAATGTCGCTAATGGCGTCAAAAAGTGTGTTCTTTGTAACCATGACCATGTACAAGATTTCACTTTAACAAGTGAAGGCATAGAAAAGTTGTGAAAGCGTATCCATATTTTTTCCACCCTACATAGTTATAGCCATAATGGGTAAATACAGCAGGCACAAGGCTCGTATGCCTTTTAGGGAGGAAAAGACTTTTGTTTATATACCGATGAGAATTAAAACTTAATTAAAACCAAATTTTCTTAATTAAACCTAATATAAAACTTAATGGGTCTGTGAACAGCTGTGTTTTTTCTGTTAGTTAAATAAACGAATTATGTAAAAGGGCGGATGTGTGGGCCTCAAGTTAGATGCTGAGTCGGCCAGTCCTGTATCTGAGGAGAGTGCCAGCCTATCTGTGAACTTATTTGATTCATGACGCCATAACTGCTGACGAACCATTACACGGAGATTAGTTATCAGCCAGAAGTATAATTATTAATCACGCTATTTAACTTAGTTATGTAACTTTGCAATGTAAATTCATGCAATGCCGAGTCAATTTTATTTCATACGATGAAATAAAGAAATCGTCAGTTGAATTAAAAATATCCATATTTGTACATAGAATGTTTATGAACTGTTAATGGATAGGTTATATTAAGACAAAGATGTAAAATATGCTGTAACGGTACTGTTTTAAAAAAATAGAATACAAAAAGAGAAAATGTCAAAACTACCAAAATGTTGTACCACGAATAAATTACCTAAATTGTAAAATGGAGTCATAAATGGTTTTAAAACCAAATTTAATTATTTTACACGTTTCATATCCAACTTTAAGTCCTCCATAAATTTAAAATAAATTAGAATTTTAAATATTTTTTGTTTAAAAACATCACGGCGCACAGCTCTGTGATTTAGATACATGCCTGTATTTCAGAACTAGTATCATGGAGTGTGCAGGCGCTCGCTCCCTTTTAACGTCATTACTATTCTGTATTGGACAAGCAGCAACATTTTGTGTGTGAAGTGATTTTTCACAGCCCTCAAAATATGAGCTGGGACATATATATATATATATAGTGTAAAATGTCAAACTGTAAAGGAATATTATAAGTATCACTTCATAGTGAACAACAACCTAACTAGTGTAGTGTTGGGAGTTAACCGGGCGAATACGTAGAGAATAATAATTAACTCTATGTAATGGAATAGCTGAAGGCAGACTGGAGTGAGTGGTTGGCAGTCCTGTATGTCAATTCTACACAATACCAACATTACAGTGTGACGTAGAATCACTCACTGCTTGCAGAGAATAATTAACTCTATGTAATGGAATAGCTGAAGGCAGACTGGAGTGGTTGGCAGTCCTGTATGTCAATTCTACACAATACCAACATTACAGTGTGACGTAGAATCACTCACTGCTTGCAGAGAATAATTAACTCTATGTAATGGAATAGCTGAAGGCAGACTGGGGTGGTTGGCAGTCCTGTATGTCAATTCTACACAATACCAACATTACAGTGTGACGTAAAATCACTCACTGCTTGCAGAAAATAATTAACTCTATGTAATGGAATAGCTGAAGGCAGACTGGAGTGGTTGGCAGTCCTGTATGTCAATTCCACACAATACCAACATTACAGTGTGACGTAGAATCACTCACTGCTTGCAGAGAATAATTAACTCTATGTAATGGAATAGCTGAAGGCAGACTGGAGTGGTTGGCAGTCCTGTATGTCAATTCTACACAATACCAACATACAGTGTGACGTAGAATCACTCACTGCTTGCAGAGAATAATTAACTGTATGTAATGGAATAGCTGAAGGCAGACTGGAGTGGTTGGCAGTCCTGTATGTCAATTCTACACAATACCAACATTACAGTGTGACGTAGAATCACTCATTGCTTTACTCTTAGTATTTTAAATACTGTAGATTTTTTATGAACTAAAGTTATCTACTTGAATTGTGAAAAATATTTTTAATATTATGTGATATGTTGTAATGTTCATTGTTTCTTAGTTCTTCAGTGTAAACTACATATATATTTAGCGACCTTAAACTTCTTCACTTCAATTGACAAAAGAAGATCAACATTCCTTTTATTACATATACAAAATAACAAATAAAACGTACTTCTATGTTAAAAACTAACCTTTATACTTTAACGTTAGTGGTATGGAGAATAGATATACTTGAATGCAAGATAGACAAGTTCTCCAGCAAGATCCAAGGCCGTTAGTTTAATGCCACAGACTAATTACCCTAAATATTTTTTACGCAAAAATTAAAAATATCAATCACGTAAGATATTTAGAAATTTTCTTCTGCACGGCGAACTGGAGAACTAAATATTCGACATCCATTGAGCGCACTACTGGATGCAACCTCTGTTTATTTATTCTCTGTGATGTTTGCCAAAACCCGAAATGTCATTAATTTATGTACATACGTAATGTAATTTACGTCGCTTCCTGAATTCATGAGATTCTGGATTCTATAATTGGTGCGCATTCTATATTTATTTATCTTCAATATGTTTACTGTGATTTTAAAATTACAATCTATGCAATCATTGTAACGAGCAAAGATAAGGTCTTATCGTATCATATATTTGAAAAGTAGAAGCAGATTGTGGCCGACTCTTTCTGAATGTAAACGATAACAAGGTACTCTTGCACGTTTAGACAGAATTGGACAAGTCTGATACTGGCGAAATCTTTGGATGATATTCTAGATTCATTCAAATGATTAAATATTGCAATATGAGTTCTGAATTGATTGAGAACCTTCGAGCTTAAGTCCTGCGTATTGATTGTACCTAGGCTTTTACAGGTCCTGACACCGTTCTCTGCTGGGTTACAAAGATATCTATTTATTTATTTATTCTTAAGACGCCGATCGTCAAGATATGGGTGAATATGGATTTCGAATGAGTGTGATGAGTATAGATGAACGAGTGTAGTCATTGTTACTATCTAAGTTCGACTTACTATTTATTAAAGGACTATTTATTAATAGGTCAATAGCCAAGGCAACTATGGGACCTACAGCTTTACGTGGAATCCGAACGACGTAGTGTTGGGTTTGATTTTGAGCTAACTGACAAGCCTGACACTCAGTTCTCTTCCCTACACAACATACGAGTATGAACATTGAATAAGACTTCTATAGTAGTATCCACGTCGATGGCAACAGTGGATACGGGAGTCGGAGAGGCACAGGCGGTATTCACAACTAACAGGTAGAGAATACAAGTGAAAAAGGAAGGAGAAAGTAGATTTCAAATGATTTAAAAATTATATGAAAAAGTTGACATGTAATACAAACATAAAAAATGAAACCTAAAGAAAAAGTATATTCTCAAAGAATTACTATAGCAGTATGCGCCAAAGGAGCTACAACTAGTAGGTTTAAGACATAATGGATTAAAAAAAAAAAAAAAAAATTGGAAAAATCGTGGGAAGTTTTGGAGTATTATATTAGGTCAATTGACATTAATATAGACAAAATCCTCATTAGTTAGTCCTCATTTCCACCCATGAGGAAACGAGTGTAATACTCATCATTTTAAGAATCTGGAGAGGCTTTCGGAGACGGTCGGCCATGTTGGTTTTAATCCCATTAGAACAATGTTATTTTCGAACCGGACATACGATCACGCGTATCCAAATTAGACGGTCATTTTTAAACGGATTTTTCGAAACGAATTGCATTTGATCAAGAATGAAATTGCAAGTTAAAATTGCTTTACAAATTCTGAATTATTCGTTTTATAGAAAAGAAATATTAAAAATACGTAGTTTAAAGTTTTTATTTTCACCTGTTCTTCAAAACTAGGTGTATATATTCAATATATAACAAGCAAAACCAATGCTCAATATGATAACGTTAAAATGACACCTCATACACAACTTTTGTTCAATAAATAACGGAGAAATGTGGATTCGCAAACAACATAGTTCTTATGGGATCAAAAACAAAATGACCGACAGCCTCTGCAGACTTAAGAATGTGGGGGAGAGGAATAGAGGATTGATATGCAAAAAGGATCTAGATGTCTGGCACATCGTGTTATTTTTATTTTTTATTTTTTTTTATAATTATATCTATTAGTAGGATACGTTGGGAACTGCGTGCATGAAACCGTAAAAATCGTATCCTTGTAGTTTTAAAGAAGTTTTCGTAGATTCCTCATCTGTAAATCCAACTTTAAAGTTGTAAAACGTAAATTATGGCTGTTAGGTCGTCAGGAAACAGATTAAACAAAGTAACTGCAGACGTTCTGGAATATTACCAAGTCCGTGATTACAGGAACCCTGACTCCGGCGTTTCATTATCTAATGTGAAAATAAAAGTAAACGAACCTTCCGGAGGAATCGAAGCAAATTGCCTCGATGCTTCCTTCCTCCACACTTTGTTATTTATTTCAGTCACAGTTTTACAGTTTCTTAAACCACTGGAATTATTTACCATTAATGATGAATTTGTTAGTTTCTGATTTAGTTATAGTTGTGTAAAATTAAGAAAAATATATGGTGAGAAAAATAGTACCTTTCACCTCATGTAGAAAGGCGCGAGTGTGGTCTTGTTACTTTTAGAAATCGATTCTCAGAAAACGCAGTTTAAAGCAGGGGTGTTTGTCTACAGATTACCGTAGCATCCGAACCACGATGTTCGGAGATACTCGTATTTGTGTAAGTAACAAACACTTTTTGATAAGTAATTTGTTACAAATTAAAGTAGAGAATAATGCGTGGATTAATAGTTTCTTTTTAATTTTTCATTTTTAAAATATGGTTTACGTATTTGAATTATGAAAATTATTGATTTTTTATCTTCATAATGAATAAAGGAACACTGATAATCAATTAACATGCTTCCTAAATAAAAAAAAATTTCTACAGTTTAAATGCACAAAATGGATAAGTTACTCAAAATTAAGTTTTTTTTAAGTACACAATGAAGAGCTGATTCTACTGGTTGTTAACTGTTAACTATTTGATCTGTTTCGCTATGAGCAACACTAAGATTAATCTAAAATTAGTTTATACTAAAACATTTAACCGATATATATATTTTACTTTAGTAGATAACTCTAGTTCTGAATATAATCAAATTATCTTTAATAGATTGTGTGTAAAAATATAAAGAAAACATTACAATTGTCTATTAAGTAAAAAAGATTACGCTTATCATAATATTAAAACGCCCCAAATCTGTTATCTACATATTTTAAAATATTATTACTATTTAATTAGATAGACAAAAATATAAAATTACAATGCAATTTTTTATTCCACGAGAAAACCCAATAATTTCCAAATGCCATAAGGACTTACACAATGAGCCAGCTAGGTAGTGGCTCCCATGCCATAACCCTGAGACGTGCTGCTCTCGACATCCCTTCCCCAACCCCATTTCACTCTCTCAGCGGTTACTTTGCAATGTCGAGTGGTTCAAACCTACCACTTACAACTTACACAATGAGCCAGCTAACTAGTGGCTCCCTTGCCATAACTCTCAGATGTGCTACTCTCGACATCCCTTCCCCAACCCCATTTCACTCTCTCAGCGGTTACTTTGCAATGTCGAGTGGTTCAAACCTACCACTTACAACTTACACAATGAGCCCGCTAGCTAGTGGCTCCCTTGCCATAACTCTGAGACGTGCTGCTCTGGACATCCCTTCCCCAACCCCATTTCACTCTCTCAGCGGTTACTTTGCAATGTCGAGTGGTTCAAACCTACCACTTACAACTTACACAATGAGCCAACCATCTAGTGACTCCCTTGCCATAACTCTGAGACGTGCTGCTCTGGACATCCCTTCCCCAACCCCATTTCACTCTCTCAGCGGTTACTTTGCAATGTCGAGTGGTTCAAACCTACTACTTACAACTTACACAATGAGCCCGCTAGCTAGTGGCTCCCTTGCCATAACTCTGAGACGTGCTGCTCTCGACATCCCTTCCCCAACCCCATTTCACTCTCTCAGCGGTTACTTTGCAATGTCGAGTGGTTCAAACCTACTACTTACAACTTACACAATGAGCCCGCTAGCTAGTGGCTCCCTTGCCATAACTCTGAGACGTGCTGCTCTGGACATCCCTTCCCCAACCCCATTTCACTCTCTCAGCGGTTACTTTGCAATGTCGAGTGGTTCAAACCTACCACTTACAACTGACACAATGAGCCAGCTAACTAGTGGCTCCCTTGCCATAACTCTCAGATGTGCTACTCTCGACATCCCTTCCCCAACCCCATTTCACTCTCTCAGCGGTTACTTTGCAATGTCGAGTGGTTCAAACCTACCACTTACAACTTACACAATGAGCCAACTATCTAGTGGCTCCCTTGCCATAACTCTGAGACGTGCTGCTCTCGACATCCCTTCCCCAACCCCATTTCACTCTCTCAGCGGTTACTTTGCGATGTCGAGTGGTTCAAACCTACCACTTACAACTTACACAATGAGCCAACTATCTAGTGGCTCCCTTGCCATAACCCTGAGACGTGTTGCTCTCGAAATCCCTTCCCCAACCCCATTTCACTCTCTCAGTGGTTACTTGCGATGTCGAGTGGTTCAAACCTACCACTTACAACTTACACAATGAGCCAGGTATCTAGTGGCTCCCTTGCCATAACTCTGAGACGTGCTGCTCTCGACATCCCTTCCCCAACCCCGTTTCTCTCCCTTCATCATTTATTATTCTGAAAGAGAATAAGAAAACCCATTAGCCGTTTTCAAATAACTAAGAAAGCCGTCGGATAATGCTGTTGTCCATTACACCCAAACTTTATTGGTGGTGATTCAGGCTAGTGAATATAAACGATAATTTCTCAGATTTTACTGTCTACAATAGTTTAAACACAGGTATAGTTGTTCTCTTCAAAGTTCAATCTATGACTTGGGAATTAACTTGGTGCGGACGAACGTGCACAATTATAACGGGTTTCTTGTTAAAATAACTAGAAGTGTACCTAATGTATACAATGAAACTATAGTATTGTACACCTACAGACAGCTGACCAAAAATGACCACTAGGAAAGGCAAATATTTTCAACATATCCATATATCCAATTACCCATATATCGTAAACCTAATTACGATCTATCGACAATATCGAAAGACAAATGTCGATATTTCGGATAACGACATTTAATGATTTATCTATTTAAAACTACGCACTAACTCTTATGTCATAATCAAAAATACACTCATGTTTTGCTGTTACAGAATGTACACATTAAATACGTTTATCTACACGAAACAAGTTTATGACGAAATAACAATAACTATGACTTTAATATTATGTTAATTAAAAGATACTAACGTAATAACATTGTTATTTTTGTTTTTAAAATTAAAAAATGCCTTTGGCTTCTTATAAACACTAAAAAATTTAACAAATTAATTCACTAAGGCATTCAAATTAAGCATCTTAAGAGTCAGCGTAGTCGACTCACACAGAAATTCATAAATAAGAATAATAATATTATAGATTATTTTGTGAATCTCTCTGGTCTGAGGTAGGTGGTGTGGTTCACCGAAATCGATCACCATAGTATTTGTGCATTTTGTACTTGTATTGTAATATATTTGTGCTTATATTGTAATACATTTGTGTTGTGTGACGTTTACTGGTACTGTATATGTACTAACACGTATTATGCTAATTAAACAACTATTAATAATAATAACTACCCGCTCCACCTACTGGTCAACAATAAACTACAATTAAGTTCGTAACATCACATAAAAAACTAAATAAGTTTACTTTAATATTTCAATGCGTTTTGTACGCATAAGAGGCAATTTAAATTGGTTTTTTTAATCGTGATGATTTTGAGTAAGGAGAATAACGTCAATATTTAGTGATACAATATATCGGACCAAAATACCGATACTAACATATCGATATTTCCGATATATCGATATATCGCTGCCATCCCTAGCACAGACAGCTGACCAGACCGTTGCCGAAGTATGACCACTGCTGTTTAGCTCGTAGGCTATTTATTTCCCGCCAACAGCTGATAACACCGGCGAGTGTACCTGAGTTGTAAATCTAAATAACATCGCCTCCGACACGGCTTTGCTCTCAGCTGGCCACCTCTAAATCTCATTTACCCATTTTGGTTTGAATAACAACCTGTGATGATGTCTCCAGGAATTCTACCGGTGAACAAAATTTAGTCGTGCTGGTAACGGGAGTAATAAATATTCAGAACAGAAATCAGCTTGGAATTTTTCACAGCCAGCGTGTTGTTTATTACAAACATATGTTTATTGGCCTTTCATACGTATAGTTAGGCAGAAAAACCTTGAATAGAAAATTAATATGATTAGGAAATCTAATCAAATTAAATTTTAAATTACCTTAGACTTATAGTTGACAGTAACATTTCATGGAAGAACCAAATAAATAAATTAAATCAACGTTTGTTGGGGTTTCTCGAAAAGTTTTACTTTTTGAAAGAATTGTGTCCACAGAACGTTATCATAAATTAAACATTTATTCATTAATTCATTCTAAATTAACTTATGCTTTGTGTTGTTGGGGTGGTAGATACATTACTCCTTTGAAACCATTAATAACCTTGGCATCATATTTAGTAAACCAAGGGACTCACATTCATTTCCATTATTTGAAATAATAAACCTGCTACTTTTAAGTAATTTTTATTCATAATTCATTATTCATCTGTAAGACGCCGATCGTAGAGATATGGGCGAATATGAGGAGTGAATGAGTGTGATGAGTGTAGATGAACGAATGTAATCACTGTAATTATCTGAGTTCGACTTAGCTCAGAAATGACTATTTATTAATAGCCCAATAGCCAGGGCAACTATGGGACTTACAGCTTTACGTGGAATCCGAACCACGTAGTGTTGGTCTGATTTTCAGCTAACTGACAAGTCTGACACTCAGTTCTCTTCACTACACAACATCTGAACCTTGACTACCATTCAACACGGACACTCCAGACTTCTCTAGTAGTGTCTACGTTGATGGCAACCATTGAGCGGACGCCGTGTCGGTATTAAGAGTACCGAGCATGGAACCTATCGCCTACAATCTCCCAAACACTTTGTCCCCAGCTGGGTTACAGCACTGCACCACCAGTGCCGACCCAATGTATTTAAATTTTGAATATGTATTACAATAGATGTAATGCCTATGATAAAGTGAATATTCGAGAAACTAGAAATAAAGAAGAAATATTAAAAGTGCCTTTTGCAAAGAAAGTCGTTTTTAATAAATTTATATACATTTCCTAGATTTTATAATTATTTACTTGGTGAATTAAATCAGTTGCAAATGAAAATGTGTTTCTAAGAAAGTTAAAGATTTGGCTATTAATTCAACCAGATATTGAGTACATGTTCCATCAGTTGTACAGTAAGTAGGAAGTATGTAAATTAAATGTTTTGTTCTTAAAGTATGTCAAGTTTTTTTTTCATGTATTATAGCTGATAAATAAAATAGAAATTCTGGCTGCATAGGTAAACTTCATAAATTATACTGCAGGTGATAAGGGCAAATCGGATAGTAAATTAGATAAAATGTTTATAATATGTTAATAATATTTGTATGTATTTTTAAGTTTCTAGTCACTGCTCACAGTTGAGTAGGTGATTCCTAAAAGACGTATTGTTGTAAATGAACATAACATTAATTGTTCATTATGGGAATAAAGATATTATTATTAACTAGGGAAGACCCCTGCACGCTTAGCGTTCCAACCCCATCACTCGCTGCGCTCGTGACGCCTCAGCCCTCGGCCTCGGCATGTAACTTTTGACTTCAAATATTAGTAATTAAACTATATTGAATAAAATCATATTATTTTAATTAATTTACAGTAGCTCGCTCACTGCACTTGATTTGCACTCTATTTATAGTATAATAATATAAACAGCCAATGTTATTAAATAAGTCTATTTCAAATGTTTTCATTTTATTTAACGGCTCATGATAACATACACGCAGACAGACATGTATTCACTCTTTTATAAATAACTAGCTGTACCCGCCCGCTTCGCTGGTCATAATATTAAGTTTGATTTAGAACCTAATAGCTGAAAGAATTCGAGCATTTTTGCTCCTTCTACCAATATTAGATTTTTTAGGAGGCATGTCATAAAAAGTAAACTGCAAAACAAATAATTATTTATTTTTTATTTTCGCGTTTCACCACATGTTTTAATTACCGAGGAAAAAAGGTTAACACCAAATACAGATCACCTGATCAAGTAAAAGTAGTGTGTGCTACACTCTTAAGGTGAAATGTAGAACTACAATAAATCAAAACATATACAGTACTGTTGTGAGAACTTCAATCTGCTTATGGCATGTGAAACTACATTAAACCACACAGTCATATGTTTTTTGTAAACAATTCAGATTCTCAATTTGAATAACATGGGATCTTTAGGAGCCCGTGGGGCGGGACCCTGTGGACGGATCTGCGTCAAACTTCACAGCATCTCGGGAGTATACAAGACAGCATCCTAAAGTTTCATGGCGATCGGTTGGATGGTTTGGCAGCGCATAAACTTCAAACATTGAACCCGGCGGACGTTGTCTCGCCTTTCATTTTTCATTGACATAACAAAATAAGGCAATAAAAAGAATTATAGAAAAAACCATTATTTATAAAATAAGTGCAAGAGGGTAAATTACCGAGGAAAAAAGGTTAACATCAAATACAGATCACCTGATCAAGTAAAAGTAGTGTGTGCTGCACTCTCAAGGTGAAATGTAGAACTACAATAAATCAAAACATATACAGTACTGTTGTTGTGAGAACTTCAATCTGCTTATGGCATGTGAAACTACATTAAACCACACAGTCATATGTTTTTTTGTAAACAATTCAGATTCTCCATTTGAATAGCATGGGATCTTTAGGAGCCCGTGGGGTGGGACCCTGTGGACGGATCTGCATCTAACTTCACAGAAACCATCTCGGGAGTATACAGGACAACATCCTAAAGTTTCATGGCGATGGGTTGGATGGTTTGGCAGCGCATGAACTTCAAACATATACATACATATACATATATATATATATATATATATATATATATATATATATATATATACATATATATATATATATACACACACAAACATCCTCTTTTATAAATATAGATATACTAGGGGGCACCCCTGCACGCTTCGCGTGCCAACCCCGTCGTCACTCGCTACGCTCGTGAGGTATGCTCGGCCTGCGGCGTCACCAAGACACTCTGCTACAGTCCCATTTTTGGATCTTGGCATGTCGCCTCGTGAGGAAGATCAATCTACGACCTTACCAGGACTCTTAAGCAGTATTCTATGAACTATAAATAAAAAAAAATACCTTTTTAGGAAGCATATCATAAAAAGTAAACTGCAAAACAAATAATTATTTATTTTTTATTTTCACGTTTCACCACATGTTTTAATTACCAAGGAAAAAAGGTTAACACCAAATACAGATCACCTGATCAAGTAAAAGTAGTGTGTGCTACACTCTCAAGGTGAAATGTAGAACTACAATAAATCAAAACATGTACAGTAATGTTGCTGTGAGAACTTCAATCTGCTTATGGCACGTGAAACTACATTAAACCACACAGTCATATGTTTTTTGTAAACAATTCAGATTCTCCATTTGAATAACATGGGATCTTTAGGAGCTCGTGGGGCGGAACCCTGTAGACGGATCTGCATCAAACTTCACAGGAACTATCTCGGGAGTATACAGGACAACATCCTAAAGTTTCATGGCGATCGGTTGGATGGTTTGGCAGCGCATAAACTTCAAACATATATATAAGACTCTGTTGTTATATATATGCCTCTAATATAAGAATTGTTATATTAGGTATATATACAAACATCCTCTTTTATAAATATAGACTTGATATTTTACTGTGCTGCTCTCAATGTTTAACCCAACAACTTATATGGAACATTTTCAAATTTTTCAAATATTTCAAACATTTGTTTATGCCACCAACTGGTCAAATAAAATTAATCTCCATAAGAATAACATTGCAACTTTGTAGAGAAAATATCCATGGTAATTTCGAAAATCTAGCTCCGTTACGACCTAGAAATCAAAATTATTTTTTGAATAAAAATTATTTCATAAAAATCTGTCCAGTAATATGTTCAGAAAGTGAGTGAACTAAATGACCCGATTGTTTTAATATATATTATTTCTCCTTATGATAACTTTGGGTCGTTATTTCCTATCACTTGTTACTGCTGGAAAGTATATAATCTTGATAGTAGATACAGTGAGTTTTTACCAACGCAAGCCGGAAGTTGATATCCTTTGCTTATGGGATTTGGGGGCCAGACGTCCCAAATTATCCGGAAGAGTTAAGACTTTAGGGGTGCTTCCCTAATTATATAGAAGGAGGTAGTTTATTTTGACAAACCATTTTTCGGTTTATATTGACCCAAATGGTCTGTGCTACACATCACTCGACTTACGTTGGCTTTGGAACTGCTGCCACCAGAACGTGTTTTCCCACGAGAAGTGAGCGATGTATCATCTCGACGATTTATCGAATAGGTTAGATAACACTTATTAAAACATTTCCATGTGACTTTCTTAGCAAAATTAGTTGAAAAAAAATTATTTTCCAAGTAAATATGCATGTTTTTTAGTACGCAATTTTTTAAGAACATCCACTTATATATTTAAAACCGATACTGTATACATATATATATATAGAAAATTTCGCTTTTAGCTATTTAGCAAAAACACAAAACAACCCCGTTTAAGCCATTTCGTTTTTAAAGTTCATTTAATCTCCATTTAACGCCTCTCAGAATTTGCAAATTACTGCATTGTATCCCGGATTTGGTTATGATAAATTAATATTTATTAATTATCTAGATAATTATAATCTAAAGTTGAATTCCGCATTAATATTTAATTATTTATGTGGTAAGTAATTTATAAGGTGTATTAATAATGTAAAACACAATATTCACTAGGACCTCCTCACACTGGAAATACAACTTAACTCTTGACGGCAATATTTGGCATAATAATTCAGCATTACCTTGGATTTTATTATTACTTACAAATATATATATACACAGAAGTTAGTAGTGTTAAAAAAATTTTCTAGTGAAACTACCACATATTAGTGACAAAAAAATGGAAATATTATTATCTTCACCCCAACCATGTTTAATAAATAGACATTTTTATTGTTTTTTTAATAAACATGTTTTGTTTTAGTAAAACTTAGTTTTCACCACTATTCATTAATATTTTTTCCTTTTTGGCGTGTTTTTTGAAATCTACACAACATTTTACATAGGAATTCGAGGTAAAGAAATGTTTTATTGTGAGTTTATTATAAACGAATTTGTGACAAAGTGAAATTTTAGGCTTTTTTAAAAATAAGTCACAAGATATACAGGCCGAGGACTTCCTTAAAATAGTTACTGAAGAGAGGCCGATAACAGAAAAACTTACCCGTTTTTTAAGCTTTAAAATGATGTAATACAACTGTACTCTCATACTCGTCTTCTAATGGTTAATACAGAATCTATCCTGAAAAACAAGGTTTGCTTAAAATACCAAGGGATCATTGAAGTAGTCAAAATACAGTTTAAATTTAAGGTAATGCCTATAAATGTTGAAATTTAATATTTAAACAGTGAATTACTTTCCGTAGCTTAGTAAATACCACACAAATACTACTCTTATCAGATCATCCAAAGTCCACTTTCTCTTATACCCACATTCAAAAGGGGAGAACTGCATAGAAACAAAGTTGTTCCGGTTTAAATTTGTCTTCCAGCAGGCCTTATCTGTTGTAGCCTGTTTCCTGTTAATTTTGTAGTAGAGTAGAAGCTGTCATGGAGTTTTCAACGCGAGAGTATGCGGAGATGCACTTCGTGTATGGTTTTTGTGACGGAAATGCACTGGCTGCTCAAAAGAGAATACCAATTACATTATCCAGATCGTAGAGTGCCTAGTACTCAAGTTTTTTCGAGGCTACATCAGCGTTTGTTGGAGAGAGGAAGTGTTCACAGGCAGCCAAACGAGGTAGGTCCTGCTCTCCGAGATGTAGGCTTGGATGATCGAGTTCTAAATTTAGTTCGTCGAAATCCTGAAACAAGCAGCCGACAACTTGCCGGCGAAGTTGGTTTTTCCAAGGGCAAGATATTAAGTATTTTACATGAAAATAATTTTTATCCGTATCATTTTACAAAAGTTCAATCATTAGAATCACATGATCATGCTCCAAGAGTACAGTTCTGTCACTGGCTGCTCAACAGTGATATTGAGCAATATCACTTTTTGAGAAAGATCTTGTACACTGATGAGTCTACCTTTACTAGGGCTGGCGTTTTCAACACGCATAACATGCATCACTGGGCCGAAGAAAATCCAAGAGTGTCCAGAGAAAGTTCTTTTCAAAGACGTTTCCAAGTCAACGTATGGGCCGGTGTCATCGGTAATGAACTTATAGGCCCGCACATTTTTCCAGAAAATTTAAACGGTCAAACTTATTTAGATTTCTTACAACATACCTTGCCCACACTTCTGGATGGACTTGGTCTGGACTATAACGAGAGGGACAACATCATTTTCCAGCAAGACGGTGCTCCCCCTCATTTCACCAATGATGTGTGACAATGGCTGACGGAAAACTACCCTATGTGGATAGGTCGCGCTGGAACCATACCTTGGCCGGCCAGATCTCCTGACCTCTCTCCTATGGATTTATTTGTTTGGGGGATGATGAAAAATGAAGTTTATTCAGCCCCTTTGAACTCAGAAGAAGAACTGAGAAACAGAATTCAGGTAGCTGCCCAAAAGGTGCCAGACAAATTAACTGTGAATGTGACGGTCAGGGCCATGAGAAAGCGTGCAAGGGCTTGCATAAGAAACGGAGGCAGACAGTTTGAGCATACTCTGTAGATTACATTATTTTCTGTGTTTTTCTTCTTTCGTTATTTTTAGGTGTTGATCTTGTGAATAGCATACGTACTGTATTGAATAAAAAAAATAATGTTATTTTGACTACTTCAATGATCCCTTGGCATTTTAAGCTAACCTTGTTTTTCAGGATAGATTCTGTATTAACCATTAGAAGACGAGTATGAGAGTACAGTTGTATTACATCATTTTAAAGCTTTAAAAACGGGTAAGTTTTTTCTGTTATTGGCTTCTCTTCAGTAACTATTTTAAGGAAGTCCTCGGCCTGTATATCTTGTGACTTATTTTTAAAAAAGCCTAAAATTTCACTTTGTCACAAATTCGTTTATAATAAACTCACAATAAAACATTTCTTTACCTTGAATTCCTACGTAAAATGTTGTGTAGATTTCAAAAAACAAGCCAAAAAGGAAAAAATGTTAATGAATAGTGGTGAAAACTAAGTTTTACTAAAACAAAATATGTTTATTAAAAAAAACAATAAAAATGTCTATTTATTAAACATGGTTGGGGTGAAGATAATAATATTTCCATTTTTTGGTCACTAATATGTGGTAGTTTCACCAGAAAAATTTTTTAACACTAACTTCTGTCCACCCTGTATATTTATATCTTGTAATGGGAAGACCTCTGTATTGTTGTTAGTTACTGAGGTCTGCCACTGCAGTTGGTTTAAACTGTATTAAATTTACATGGGACTAGACTAGCGCTCCTCAATGGCTTATGAGAAATACAATGGCATAACTGATTTGAAAGAAATTCACCTAACATCCTCTAAAACAGCAGTTTTCCAATCAATTACACTTCACATGTTACACGAGGCACATCCATTACCATTAAAATACTTGAACCCCAAGTATTTTAGTGATTCTAGAGCTAGACTAGTGTTAATCGCTAGCAGGAATGTTTTTTTAACTTTAAGTCAATTTAATCACATTTAACTACAAATTTAACTTCGTGTAAACTTGCCAGACTCATCTTTGAATTTCAAATGTAACAAGTAGATGACTGATTTAAAAAATATAAATTTCACCAGGCCATTAAATCTATATTATTCAGACATAAATTTATCATCCTAATTCTACTAGTTTGTACTCTAAACATTTAATGATCGAGTGAATTAATTATATTATAACTTAGCCTACAATATGTTATTGCAGCTTAGGATGAGTTGCTGAAAATTCGAATGAGACAATCATCAGTTCAGACAAGTTAGTTTGCTGAACAAAATTAAAATTAGGTGATTCGTGTAGAATGGGAATTGTGGCATGAATCAGTCGGGACACGTACGTGTGGAGTAACGAACCGACAACTGGAACTAGGGAACAGTGGACACTACAATACAAATTCAGCCCAAAGTGGTAATTCGTTGGTAATTATATAGAAAAAAGGACTTGTCTTTTTTTATCATTTTAATTTTTTTATTTTTTGAGAATGTGTAGTACACATATTCTGTGTGTCCGTTTAGATAGATGTAGGCCTACGTATGTACTTAAAAACTCGAAAATATTACTGTATTAAATTTGACTGAATCAACAGGAACAGGTGTGGAATGAAGCGACGTGTGACAAGTCGTAAGGAAGGCTTGGATCAGCAGCTGGCACTACGTCACTCAACTGATGGATGTTCACGTATAGGAAATATTGACTGAAACAACTTCAACATGTAGGGATTCTCAATAACTAACATGTAACCCAGCTACTTAGGGGCAAAGTGTCGACATTACTAGAGAAGTCTGGGGTGTCCATGTTGACCGACAACTACTTCAACATGTAGGCATTCTCAATAACTAACATGTAACCCAGCTACTTGGGGGCAAAGTGTCGACGTGGATTCTACTAAACAAGTCTGGGGTGTCCATGTTGGATGACAACTACTTCAACATGTAGGCATTCTCAATAACTAACATGTAACCCAGCTACTTGGGGGCAAAGTGTTGACATTACTAGAGAAGTCTGGGGTGTCCATGTTGACTGACAACAACTTCAACATGTAGGTATTCTCAATAACTAACATGTAACCCAGCTACTTGGGGGCAAAGTGTCGACACTACTAGAGAAGTCTGGGGTGTCCATGTTGGATGACAACTACTTCATCATGTAGGCATTCTCAATAACTAACATGTAACCCAGCTACTTGGGGGCAAAGTGTCGACATTACTAGAGAAGTCTGGGGTGTCCATGTTGGATGACAACTACTTCATCATGTAGGCATTCTCAATAACTAACATGTAACCCAGCTACTTGGGGGCAAAGTGTCGACATTACTAGAGAAATCTGGGGTGTCCATGTTGGATGACAACTACTTCAACATGTAGGAATTCTCAATAACTAACATGTAACCCAGCTACTTGGGGGCAAAGTGTCGACATTACTAGAGAAGTCTGGGGTGTCCATGTTGGATGACAACTATTTCAACATGTAGGCATCCTCAATAACTAATATATAAGCTAGCTACTTGGGGGCAAAGTGTCGACATTACTAGTGAAGTCTGGGGTGTCCATGTTGGATGGCAGTTAAGGATCAGATGTGTAGGAGAGAGAACTAAGTGTCAGACTTGTCATTTAGCTTCAACATGTAGGAATTCTCAATAACTAACATGTAACCCAGCTACTTGGGGGCAAAGTGTCGACATTACTAGAGAAGTCTGGGGTGTCCATGTTGGATGACAACTATTTCAACATGTAGGCATCCTCAATAACTAATATATAAGCTAGCTACTTGGGGGCAAAGTGTCGACATTACTAGTGAAGTCTGGGGTGTCCATGTTGGATGGCAGTTAAGGATCAGATGTGTAGGAGAGAGAACTAAGTGTCAGACTTGTCATTTAGCTGATAAACCAGACCAACTCTACGTGGTTCAGATTCCACGTAAAGCTGTAGGTCCCATAGTTGCCCTGGCTTTTGGGCTATTAATAGATAGTCCTTTATGAGATAAATCGAACTCAGATACTAACAATGACTACACTCGTTCACCCCTAATATTCGTCCATATCTCTTCGATCGGCCTCATATAAATGAATAACAATATACTAGTTTGAGGGATTAGTCCGCGCTCACGGCCAGTGACAGCTGGACATAGGTGAGGAGTGGAGAGGGGGCTCTTTTATGAAATTATTAGCTTACGCAAACAGTTTTCATTAAACCTAATATATAAATAAAATTATATTTACTACTAAACGTATGTACTACTAGTAATCTTGCGGTTATAATTATTATATAATAATAATCATTATTCAGATTTTAATAATTATTTTCGACGATTAATAAAAATGTATGAGCTTTGAATGTTACTTTCTTTAAAACTAAATACGAACATTCCAGAACATTGTTAACAAATGTCAAATTTAAATAATTTCTTAGTCAATTAAAAAATTGTCCATATACCTATAAAAGGCAAATACCACTGACTCACTCACTCATCGCTGTAACTAAAAAAATTACTAAGCCTACGAGGCTGAAATTTTGTAGTCACAGGTCTTATGTTGTAAGTTCTAGAAATACTCGTCAGGGGGCATCAATATTATCAGTCCCTGTACATCGCACTACTTTATATAACAAATCTTTCACTGTAACAGCTTGTCGCCTATGGAATGCGCTCCCTGACAGCATCAAAATAATCGAAGGTTACCCTCGTTACGGGGTGGAAGTTAAAGGTCATTTGATGCGGGATCTGTAGTGGCGGTGGGCTGGTGGTTTGCGGGGGCTATGTGGGGTGTGAGTAAGGTATGAATGGGTGAGTGTCTTTAGAGCGTTTTTTTTCTTTCTTTCTTTTGAATTTACTGTTAAATTTGAATAGTTAGTGCCAATTTCTTTTCTATTGATTAGCTTTATTAGATTAGTTAATCTTTTAATATTTGTTTATTTGTATATAAAATTGTCTTATATTGTATTACGTAGAGTTTAATATGATTTTATGTTATCTATTTCAAGTTGTATTATTTATCTGAGGTTAAGTGGTAGAGAGGACTCTATAGTCCTAACTTCGCCTCCAATAAAGCCATTTTTCATTTCATTTCATTTCATTTCATTTGTAGATGTGCAATAAGAAGGGATATTGAAAAATTCTTAGTAAATCGAGAATGGCAGCCTTTTTAGAGCAAAAAAATGTTAAATTCCAAAACAGCGTTTCTCTAATTGGACTGTAGTGGCTAAATGAACGGTTCTACAGCAAAACTAACACAATTTTCTGTGCCTGATTTGAGAAGATATACAACTTTGGCTCTATCACTGTTTGTTCTGTCTCACCTCCTTCATCCTTAGGTAGAGCTAGATTTTCAATTTGTGCATGTAAATCAAATTGGTTAATAAACTGAAACTAAGCACTCTTTATTAATTTTTTATTATAAAAAAATTAAAATAAAGGGTACTTAATTATATTTATTATTCAATTTATTACACTAGTAGTCCTAACTCGTGAACGAACTTATACAAATTGGTTAATTTACGGTCTCTAAGAATAGAGTTGGCAGACTTTTCTAGATTGTGAAACTTTGTTATCTAGGACAACAAAGCGTATTCAATGGGAAAATATACAATTTAATCTGCACACATGTATATCCAGGTCATAGGATATTTCTAAACATGGCTAGAAACACGATATTTCACTGATTCAGAGTCAATTAACGTACTTCGCTCCCTCTATATGTAGACTTACAAATGTTTCTGGACTATGAAACTTTGTTATCTAGGAGAACAAACTGTTTTCAATCGGAAAATTAACAATTTAGTTTTAAAACATGCATAGCCAGATTATAGGACATGGCTGAACATGGCGAGAAACACAGTATTTTATTGAATCAGAGTGAAATACAGTACTTTGTGCCCTCTAAAAGTAGACTTACAGATTTCTCTAGACTTTGACACTTTTTTATCTAAGAAAACAAACTGATTTTAATCGGAAAATTTAATTTGACCAAATTCATAGCCATTTCACAGGACATGGTTAAATATGGTGAGAAACCCAATATTTCACTGATTCAGAGCCAATATAGTAATTTTGTGCCCTCTAAAAGTAGATTTACAGATTTGTCTAGATTTAGAAACTTTTTTATCTAAGAGAACAAACTGATTTCAAACATTTACCACTCATCACGATTTCTCAAAAAATATATGTCCAATTGACTTGAAATTTTGTAAATTCATTATTCATTATTCATCTCTAAGACGCCGATCGTAGAGATATGGGCGAATATGAGGAGTGAATGAGTGTGATTAGTGTAGATGAACGAGTGTAGTCATTGTTACTATCTGAGTTCGACTTAGCTCAGAAAGGACTATTTATTAATAATAGCCCAGCCAGGGCAACTATGGGACCTACAGCTTTACGTGGAATCCGAACCACGTAGTGTTGGTCTGATTTTCAGCTAACTGACAAGTCTGACACTCAGTTCTCTCCCCTACCCAACATCTGAACCTTGACTACCATTCAACACGGACACTCCAGACTTCTCTAGTAGTGTCTACGTTGATGGCAACCATTGAGCGGTCGCCGTGTCGGTATTAAGAGAACCAAGCATGGAACCTATCACCTATCATAGGATAGGTTCAGTGCTTGTCAACATATAGGATATTGGTTTTAATTGTCAACATAAATAGGTTTATGTAGATGAACGAGTGTAGTCATTGTTACTATCTGAGTTCGACTTAGCTCAGGAAGGACTATTTATTAATAATAGCCCAGCCAGGGCAACTATGGGACCTACAGCTTTAGTGAGCTTAGCTTAGTGAGCCTCTAGAGGCTCACTAAGGAAAATTTTCCTCTCCGTCCCACTGGCCTCCAAAACTCCCATGGTACTCTTATGGAGCTATTAATTGATTTATTTATTTGATTAACAGCCGGTAAATAAAAACAAAATACATTAAATAAAATTGTGATAAATTGAAAATAATTGAGTACAGTAGTAAATAATATCAGCTGTTCTAAATTGTATAATAGATTACATTTTTAAACTCAATATTATGGCCGGCAAAGCGGACGGGTACAACTAGTGTAATTATATATATCTTCCATGATGTATCTTTTTCTTTATTTGGAATAAAGAACGACACAGGACAGCCGCGCATTCTGTGCGTCGTACTTTAGAACTAACAAGGAACGTTGTTGAACCGCTTGCCACTAGAGGCAGCACTTTCCGAGTGCTCTGGCTCAGAAAATTGTTGATTTCTTGCATAAATAATCGTTTGCATGAATGTTTCAAAATTTATTGTAATCTTTAAATCAATAGTAAATTATCATCCAACAGTTCACCATTTTAACTATAAGTAGACATTAAAAGGCATCACCGTACAATTATACATTAAACACACAACATAATGGACTTACTTAGGCTAATTATTTAGGAACCTACTTATGCAAAAGAATTGTTCTAAATTGATGACATGACGTGTAAAATGAATCAACAAGTTAGGTCCATCATAGACAGAAATAAGAGAAGAAAACGTCAAGATGTTAATAAGTTAAACACTTGAATTGACTGTTAATAATTTTATTTAACAAATGTTATTTCTCACGGATTCAAAATAAGTTCACCGTGGCAATGATTGCCAGATTTGGTAGTATAGGCTATTATAACTACTTTGATATACATTTTGTGTTTTAGTAGCCCTGCGAAAAGTGTAAAAACAGGAAAATAAACAATGTTTTAATTTCGATCCCCTCTGTGGCAGCTGTCCATCTTCCAGTCATATGCAATGACCTACGGTCACCCTACACGGCCAACCCATAGCCTGGAAGCGCACAGTACAATATATAGGCGTGACTTTTGATTCCAGTCTTATGTTTGATGAGCACCTCGACGAAGTTTAATGATGCACAGTAGCTAGCGGGCATGCACAACCCTCTCAGAGACTGAAAATCGAAGCTGCCTGTTGGCGCTAAGCTAACCAACCATCTTTCTGGCTACTGTCAGATGCATGCCTGCACAGCTTGGGGAGCTCTCTGCTGCTGGGCAAACAGAAAAAGCTCCAAACTGTTCAGAATAAGTCCCTCAGGTACATGTCCCCACAATCTTGGTTCGTCCGGAACGCAACGATTCAACACAGGCTTCAAGTGTCAACGACGACTGACTACGCGGTTACAACGTCTAAGAACCTCTTCTAGACCACTGCTGCATCCGACAAACCGTCCATCGCGGAAATTGTGAGGAGGGATGGGTCAGAGGACTTCCGACCAAGAAAGGCATCCTGGACGATGACTCTCCGTAGATCGCTCACGCATTTTTCCTGTTGTAGGAAGACAGCCAGAGCCCTTACTTCAAATCATCTGCTATGTTGTAATGATATGTTTCGTGTATTACTCCCCAGACAGTGGGTTACGCCCGGAAGGTGGATCGGCCGTGTGAGAGCATGTCAGCAGAGTTGGCCTTTCGGGTCTAGGCCTGACGCTCTGCGATTCTAGGGCGGAGTGTCAGGTGGTCTTAGAGAGTGAACATTCCACACTTCTAGCTGTGGCCACAGAGATAGTGTCTGTTGAAAATTCCCCTGACTAGAAAAAATAACAAAAAAAAAACTAACTAAATAAAAAATAGTAAAAAAGTTAATACCAGTAATATTTTCAACCAGCAAACTTGAGCTGGATCTCATATGTGACTAAACACGAATTGACTGTTTAAATAAACAAGTTGCAAAAAAATATTATTAACATATAGACGGTAAAGTAAACGTACAACATGAGTGCAAATATCCAATTAAATCTTACAGATGGTAACTTACAGAACAAGTTCCCAAGCCAATCACTCACCTGGAACAATACAACATACATTTTAGTAGGCCTCTACTGCTCAGAATAACTACAACAAACACTCTCACATAAGCCTTGTACAGACATATCAATGTGGAATGGAGAATAAACATTTCGTACAAGCAGGACTTGTTATTTCAATATGGTAGATACTATATAAGATATAAAAATATTGTATCATTTCAATCAAATTTTATCAAATCAAATTGAGTGCGGGATACAGTACTGTAGACATGCGCGACCTCTATGAGGCGAGCTGTGATCTACGTGTTGCTTTAACACTTCCATCACTTGTCGCCAGATAGCAGAAAACGTTGTAGAATATTGTACTGTGTTTAACAAGTTTTGATATGTTTATTGAGCTTCAATTTACATTGAAGCAATATTTACACGTATTTTACACAGAGGTAAACAAGATCGGTCAATATAACGAAACAAAATAATAAAATATAAATCACAATAATATTTATTGTGCAATGTATTCTTCTTGTCAACAGTTTTATGGTTATATCCTTGATTATATACGGTCCGTATATAATCAAGGGTTATATAACCAATTACTTTGAAGGGCAAGATTATTGAGGACTGGTTGTGTCTGCCGTTAGGTTGATTAAGTTATAATCGTTCTATTCTCTGATTGGCGTACCGTCGAACACGTGTTCATGTTGCCCCCCCCCCCGCCCCAAATACTATTTCTTACTGCTTACTATTTTAGTATATCTATTTATCATTTCAAGTGGAACCATAATACCTGTAACAACTTTGGCTAAAGAAATAAAAGAGGTTTTTCCAAACGAATAATCGAACTAATAAAATATCCCCTGCCACCTACAGTTCATACGTTGTGTGTGCAAGGTGTGTAAATCTTACGTTTGTTCTATGCACACGAAAATCGTTGTTATTTTTTTACATGTACATGTCTCGTAGTTGTGGAAGCTGGTGAATGAGTTAAACAGGATGTTATAATTATTTTGCATCACAAGTAGTTTACATTTTAATATTATAATGTTTTATAAGTCAGTTGAACCAATCAATATAAGTCATTTTCTTTTAAAATGTATAGCGAGTTTTGTAGTATTTATTTTACTATATTTTTATTCACATTATGATACGAATAAATGTTTTTTATCACATTTAAATGTGTGTATTAAAGGTTGTAGTGAAGCAATAACTATCTTTTTCTTTTAGTAAAAGAATAAGTCAATTTTACTTTGGGGTTAAAAACGTAAGTTTATCCCACGGTGCCACTGTAGGGTTAGTTAATTAGATAATTAACATGTTATTCAGTACCCATACCACTATCACAAAAAACAAAAATCCAGCCCAACATGTTTGCTAAACTGTTACTACAAAATGATATTATTTTACTTTCGGAATATGCGTTAGCATTGAGAAAGTATTGTGTTCGTCCAAAAAAATTTTTTACAAGTTGGTCTAAAAATCCATTGTAAAGTTCTCTGAACCCAAAAAGTGGTTTTTCGAAAAAAAAGTCATGTTTGTCCGTATGTGTCTGTCTGTGTGTATGTGCACTTCGCTGAGAACCAAACGGATGGATATATTTTTATGAAATTTGGTATGTATGTGTATTTAGCCTAGGCCTATATCTCCAGAAAGGTTTTTTCACTTTTTATAAATATAATTTTTTATAGGTAAAAATATACGAAAATGGTATTTTTTTCAAAAACGGCACTAACTATTTTGATTAAATTTTCAGGGAAGATGTGAATTACAATTTAAAATAATTTAGTAAAACCTGCATGTTTCTAACTTGTTTGACTAGATTTTGAGCTATGCCAAAAAACATATTTGGAAATCAAACTGGTAATTTCCAAAGTTTTGATTTTTTAATGTTTAATATGGGGAAACGTTTGTGCCAATTCTTTGGAACCATTTATTTTATTTTGTTAGTAACTTATTAACAACAATGACTAAAACTACTAATACTGACAAACTGATGGATACTAACGGCCGACACAACAATATAAGATCAGATCCGACGAACTAACTAGACATATCTAATGGCACCTAATGGTATACATTACTCTGAAAATGTTGCATCAGTAAACAATTAAAATGGTAAATAATGGCAAGAATAAGTTTTTCCGGAGGAAAAAGTGTTTAATAGTTACAACTCTCAAAGCCCCTTCCGAGTTAGTATACTACATAACTAAGGTTGATTCTATTCAAACCGGCTCAGATGTTCACACGTACAACACTAGAGCCCGCGACTTGCATAGACAGACCCCCCACAGATTACAACATGCGTCTGCTCTACCTCAAAATATGGGACCAAAATTATTTAATAACTTACCCAGAAATATGCGTATGGAGTCAAATCAACATAAATTTAAAAAAAAGCTAAAAAATTATCTATTAAACAGAGCCTGTTACTCTCTTGACGAGTTCTTCCTAAATCCACCATAAATGTCAATTGGAATATTATGTTTTATTTATTCATTATTATTAATTTTATTTCTTAGTATAAGTGACGAATGTAATACAATTGTATATATTGTCAATTTGCATAATAAAGAATTTGAATTTGAATTTGAGTCGAATTACTGTTTCTGTAAGTAATCAAGAAGTCACAACCCTACAAAAGAGAGAAATTTATTTTCGGTCAATATACAGGGCTATATCGGGCTATATAAGTAGCTACACATTCGCTCAGGCCTTGGCAAGATTAACGAATATGTACGATAATGGGGAACCTCTTTCTGCAAATAAGTCGGTTATCTGTCCTTGCATACATTCCATCTGATTCCCTCGTCTGATTAAGGGTCGGATTCCGAAATAAGGGTCGTTTATATTATCTTGACTTAATGCCAAAATATGCAATCAGGCCCGCGCAAAGTGATATTTACTAACATCTAAATTTAGTTTTTCGAAGCTTTCTTATTTGAAGAAACCCGATCGAGTTGTGTTCATGCAAAACTAGACCACATTAATAATACAATTCATAGCGTTAACAATTAACACAAAATGAATTGCAAACTTACATTTTAACAGTGAACAAACATTTCTGTCATGAAATCATTTGACCATACGTGGTGTTTCATTCACTTTAGTCACATACACAATTCCAGCAACCGTACTTAGGTTCCATAAACCGCAGAGCCAAAATAAGCACAACGTAGTAGGGGGCAAAAGGGGGGATTTTATAGAAAACACACTTCAGTTAAAAATTGTTATGTCTTTGGTAAAGTTTATTTAGAGCTATGTTTATGTTGTTAATGATGCTAATTATATGGTAACTTAACGAAAGTTAATTTTAACTAGTATTCAAACAAATGTACATCCATCATAAAACCAATATATAACCGTATCAGTTTACTTAGAAACAACTGACAAGGAAAAATGCATCATTTATTGCATAATTCAACGGAAAATAACATGTTAAAATATTAACAAGAATTAAGGTTCAAGAAACAGATAGAATGTCTTAAGTGAATTTTAAAGGGTTGGCTGACATAAACATAAAATATTAGCATTTGTAGAAACCAAAATGTGAGATGCAAGACAAAAGATAGAATGGATCTAATCCTACAATAGATTCTGTTTCTTAATAAACGAACATCAGCCTCTGAATACAAATGGCCGAACAAAATACGGACATAAGGTAACTTTAGACCTAATTATAGGTTTCCCAATTATCTGCCCCACCGTAAAGATTTATATATATATATATATATATATATATATATATATATATATATATATATATATATATATATATATATATACTGCATATAACAGAGTAAGTAGGCCCCTAATAGCTCTACAAAGATCACTTTGCTGACGAGTGGAATGACAAGCAGACAACTTGTCAAATAAATAATAACCAGGTCTACCAACTCAACTCAACCACATAACCAGAAGTACTTCGTTGAAAACATTCTTGTTTAGTACCAGCAAAAAATGCTAACGAGCAAAACAGCAAAGTCAATAACACTGATCCTATCTTCCGGGGAACAGTGTAGGTTGAGGACGTATACAGAAAGGGAATCAACGTCCACACAATTCAGCAACACTAATTCTGATTCTATCTAACAGTGTGGGTGAGGATGTCTACAGAATGGGAATCAATGTCGACACAAGTCAGCCACTCTAATTATGATTCCATCATTTGGGAAGCAATGATCGACAGTGGGCTGTAACGACTAATTGTAAGTAGACTAGTAATATTTTATTTATCTTATTAAACTGTTAATAATTTTTATTTGTTAATACATCATCCCTAATTTATTTTTTATGATTAGTATTTTTTTAAATAGAATCTGATTTCTATAATCGGCATATATGTGTGAAAAAACATGGACTTCATAAGAAGTTAAGAATGGTCTAACAATTTTGAAATATTTATTCAAAAATAATAATACAGGACATTTAGTGTTGAAAGGAGTGGGGCGGCAGGACTGCGGCAGGAGCCATCCATTCCCACCCAAGGCTAAGTGCTCTTTCACACGATCCGGCGAGCGCCGTGCGGCGATCGCCTGATGCGGCGTTGGGCTATGGGAGTAGATAAGTCTCTTCACACGAGATCCGGCGGGCGCCGCACGGCGGAGACGCCGCGCGGCGCGCATATTCCCGCCGGACTCCGTGCTCTTTCACACGATCCGGCGATCGCCTGATGCGGCGTTGGGCTATGGGAGTAGATAGGTCTCTCTACGAGACGCCGCGCGGCGCACATATTCCCGCCGGACTCCCCTGCGCCGGACATGCGGCGTCCACGCCGGACCACTCTGCGAAGGGCTATTGTTTCTTATTGAGGTTTTCACACGGTCCGGCGCACACCGCGCGGCCGAACCTCCAGTCTTGGATCTGCCACTGGAGAGTGAAGATTGATCGGACCAAACTGATTATGGAATACTCAGTATTTTATGCTGGATTTAGGTTAAAACAATATTTTGAAACTTTTTTATTCTTTGCAATTTTTTGATAAAAATATTGTTTTTGAGATAAAGACTATCGAATATTTCTAGCCTTTATTTATCATTTTCTTCATTCAACCGAGATGCATTGTATTTTGAGAGATTCGGCATGCTAAAAGTTAATTACATTTATCTCAAAAACGATACATTTTATAAAAAAAATGCAAAGAATAAGAAAATTCCAAAATTAAAATAGAACCATTTTCCGAAGTTTTGCCCACCTCTCACGAAACAAGCTGTACACGCACGCACCCACGCACGCACGCACGTACGCACGCACGCTCGCACGCACGCACGCACGCACGCGCGCACGCGCACACGCGCACACGCGCACACGCACACGCACACGCACACGCACACGCACACGCACACGCACACGCACACGCACACGCACACGCACACACACACACACACACACACACACACACACACACACACACACACACACACACACACACACACACACACACACACACACACACACACACACACACACACACACACACACACACACACACACACACACACACACACACACACACACACACACACACACACACACACACACACACACACACACACACACACACACACACACACACACACACACACACACACACACACACACACACACACACACACACACACACACACACACACACACACACACACACACACACACACACACACACACACACACACACACACACACACACACACACACACACACACACACACACACACACACACACACACACACACACACACACACACACACACACACACACACACACACACACACACACACACACACACACACACACACACACACACACACACACACACACACACACACACACACACACACACACACACACACACACACACACACACACACACACACACACACACACACACACACACACACACACACACACACACACACACACACACACACACACACACACACACACACACACACACACACACACACACACACACACACACACACACACACACACACACACACACACACACACACACACACACACACACACACACACACACACACACACACACACACACACACACACACACACACACACACACACACACACACACACACACACACACACACACACACACACACACACACACACACACACACACACACACACACACACACACACACACACACACACACACACACACACACACACACACACACACACACACACACACACACACACACACACACACACACACATGAACTTGCCTTATTGTAACGGCAAGCATTTCCATAGGCAAGGAGTTCCTCATGTTTGTATCTTGTTTTTGCAGCTTGTCTGGGCGCCGCACGGCCCGCGCCGGATCGTGTGAAAGAGAAGTAAACCTTACGTTCCTGTAAGTTCTCATGAGACCGAGCGGGGTGGGGGAAGTCTGCCATCAAACAAAGCCGCCGCCGGAGTGTGGGAGAGTGGGAGTGGCCTTGTGGAATGAAGGAGAGAGCCAATGAGAGAACAGCCGGCCTCGTCTTTGAGGGACAAGGTTTTGTACAGTCCGCAAGTGCCTCTAGAAAATGGCAACCCGTGTAGAAAACAACTTCCAAAACTAGTCTAGACTAGTTGCCATCATTTATACAAAAACATGTTTTATAATGGCATAATACTATATAACTGTCTCCCCATTTCTCTCAAATTAGAATCAAACCTTATCAAATTTAGAAAACAGCTAAAAAATTACCTCATAAATCTGTCCTGTTACAGCGTCTGGGAATTTTTTTATGCCTGTAGGCTATCGAAGTGACATAATTTATTTTCATGTTACTTTGTATTGTTGTATATTTTTTTAGTAGTAGTATAAGAACCATTGTTAGTTCTATTTGACTTAGCTAATGCAAATGTTTTGTTAAATTTGGTTGAATAAACTGAATCGATTTACATTATTATTGGACTTTTTTAACCGCCGCTTTGTAATTGCTGCTTCATTTAGTACATGGATGGAAAAATATTGCAACAGTGACGGCTAGACCTAACATGATATTTGTTTAAAAGTTTTATTTCACATCAATTATTAGTGTTACATAACAGATGAAGCTGAAATGTTCGATACACGTTCGATTTATCGTTAGGTTAAAATTGTGGTATCAATTCGGTGTCGGTAAACATGAAAAGAACGTCTGCTTCATATAACTTTCTTAGATTAACAATGTTTTATAACATTCTTGTATAATATTCGCTACATATAGGTAGCATTTTTTTTTACAAAACTTGTTTTTGTTTGACTCGCCGAAATTACAGTAACGGCTGTCGCAATCGTTTCGACATATTTGTGCTGACTGGACGTAGACTTGTTATACATGACGTAACACCTATGTGAACATTTAGTATTTGTTACATCTGAGAGCGGAGAGACAAAATAAAACCCAGCCATAATGGAGATCCATGCTAGAGATCGTACTATTTCTGGGAACAGGAGAACAAAAGCGTCTCTCTTATCAGCGATATGTTTGGAACCACAATATGGCGAGGGCCAGACAAGTCACACATCCTATGGCGCTTTGTAAGTATGACATAGATTTTGAAGGCAGGCGTTAAAAATGCAATTATTATCGGTTCTGATTTTAGAGACAAAGGTAGTTGGACATTTGCCATCATTACGTGAAAATTACCAATCACGACGTTTCGATTTGGTAAAACCCAAACCTTTTTCAAGTGCTAAAAACTAAATTACATCTACACAAACATGTTATAAAACTACGTTCTTAAACTAATCTACTTTAATAATTATCTATATTTTAACCTAGATCATAGAATGGGGTACAACAAAATGAACTTATAGGCCTACTAATGTTAAAATGTTAACAGTGTTGAGAAGGATCAGCTGATAACCACCGGCTATTCATTTGTCATTGGGCTATTAATTAATGACACTTTCTAAGGAATATTATGTAGTAACAATGACTACATTGGCTCATCAACACTCATCACACTCATTCGAAATCCATATTCGCCCATATCTTGACGATCGGCGTCTTATAAATAAATACAAAAATACAAATACAAAATTAATATGACCAATTAGGCGCTGCCCAGGACACGATATCAACGAAAAAATGTTAAAACACAATTAAATTAATATTCAAATCAGACTGAAATAAGATTATATCAACTACTCATATATGGTATCTGAAAAACAATATTAATTCAAAATAACATTAAACATGCACAAAAATGATATATGTGATATTTTACTTTTCATGTTAAAATGTAATTGTAATAGTTAATTAGATTGGATAGTAGTCTCAGTCCTTCCGAGTCACATATATCATTTTTTGTACATGTTGAATGTTATTTTAAATTAATAGTGTTTTTCAGGTAACATATATCTATGATTAGTAATGTAATCTTATTTCAGTCTGATTTGAATATTAATTTTAATTGTGTTTAAACATTTTTTCGTTGATATCGTGACCTGGGCAGCGCCTAATTGGTCATATTAATTTAACACTGTTAACATTTTTACATTAGTATAAGTTCATTTTGTTGTACCCCATTCTATGATCTAGGTTAAAATGTAGATAATTATTAAAGTAGATTAGTCGAAGAACGTAGTTTTATAACATGTTTGTGTAGATGTAATTTAGTTTTTAGCACTTGAAAAAGGTTGGGTTTTACCAAATCGAAACGTCGTGATTGGTAATTTTCACGCAATGATGGCAAATGTCCAACTACCTTTGTCTCCCTCATCTGATACTCCATCATTAACAAATTTCAAAAACAAAGTTCAAATAGTTAACACCACAAGGATTTTTTTTAACTTCACTCGCCAGTTCACATGATCTTGCAAGCCTGTGCGTGAACTTTATTCTTCAACAAGCGAAGTAACCGACTGTTGGCTCAGTGGGGATTCGAACCTTGAACAACCCCCTCCCCTCCGCAGTCCGAAGCCCAGTGGCCATCATGCCGGCAATAATATGCTTGAGACAGAAAAAAATATTCAATGAAAATACATCAAGTTAATGTGACAAAAAAAGTTGCAAATTGATCATTTTAACCCTAATGTTTCATATATAGTTTAAGTATTAGTCGGCACTAGTGGCGCAGTGCTGTAACCCAGCTACTTAGGGATAAAGTGTTGAGGAGATGGTAGGCGATATGTTTTATGCCAGTCCTCTACCGACACGGCGTCCTCTCAATGGTTACCATCGACGTGGACACGACTAGGGTATCCATGTTGGATGGTAGTCAAGGTTCAGATGTTGTGTAGGGGGGAGAACCGAGTGTCACTTGTAAGTTAGCTGAAAATCAGACCAACACTTTCGGTTCCGATTTCACGTAAAACTGTATCATATTCGACCATTGTCGATCAGCGTCTTAATAATGAATAAAATTATAAGTATTAATAAAATTAAAATGTTTCAAGATTTATTCTACATAAAGTAGAGCGTTTTATGTTGTTTTTAATATTGTGTTGAATTATAGTTCTATTCGCTCATTTTCGTTCGTTAGGCGAAAATATATTTATCTTCTAGTGCTTGAGAGCCAGTTTCAACAAAGTCATTTATTTTAAAATGTAGATACTTATTTTGTTTTTAAAAGAGGTCCATTTATTTTATTTTGAGTCTATTATTTAAAATGCCCCGTCTACATTGTTTGATGAAAATTAAACATTGAGACACGAAAAATTAGATTTACCGGCCATTATTGGCTACGTTTTGAATCCGGCAAGATGAACGTTGTAGAGTCCCTCTATCGTGGCAAGAAGTAGGCCTACAGTACAATGACAATGTGTCTAGTCAGACGAGTGGTGCAATCAAACCGGGACAGTTTTAATAACGACAAATATTTGTTCATGCTTTTGTCATAATAATTAGCTGCTATGACTAAACCAAACTAAGTTAAAAAAAATTTATGCTTTCACAAAAACTAGTAATTATGGATGCATTTGTCTAAAACGTCTATTCATTATTATTATTAATTTCTAAGACGCCGATCGTAGAGATATGGGCGAATATGAGGGGTGAATGAATGTAGATGAACTAGTGTAGTCATCGTTACTATCAGAGTTAGTTCTACATAAAGCGCATATTTACAAATATAATTGCCAGGGCAACTACGGGACCTACAGATTTACGTGTCATCCGAACCACGTAGTGTTGGTCTGATTTTCAGCTAACTGACAAGTCTGACACTCAGTTCTCTTCTCTACACAACATCCGACCCCCCCCCCCCCATTCAACTTGACCCCCATTCAACATGGACACCCCAGACTTCTCTAGTTGTGTCCACGTCGATGGCAACCACAGAGCGGACGACGTGTCGGTATTAAGAGGACCGTGAATAGAACCTATCGCCTACAATCTCCCAAACGCTTTGTCCTCAAGTAGCTGGGTTACAGCACTGGGTGAAAAAATGTTGACAGATGATTTAAAATTAATTGTTGTCAATCCTAATTCTCTAAATCACAATTATTACAGTGGGTAGTGCAAACACTTACACGGATGGACTGGGGCATTACAGATAAGAGCATGGGAGTCAGGACTAGCCAACGTTCTCATAAAACTGTAATTGTGCAGGTGTGCAGAGGCAGCACGCCTGGATACAGACAGACAGACGGACGTCTGGCTTGCCTGGCGTCTCAACTACCAAAACTAAAGAACTAATATGAAAAGAAACCAAATTAGGCAATTATTCAATATAGCAAATTATGCATTTTTCAAGTTTTTTTTCTCAAAACATGCAAATAATGTGCTAACTTTGAAAGTACTAAAAATATTTTGGGGGAAAAGCCGGGAAAATGAAAAAACACGTAACAATCCCCCCCCCCCTAAATCCATCATTGTTGGTGTGAATATATTGTTGTGGGACTCAAATTAAGTGGAATTGAGACCTTATCACAAATATGGCAAGGGTTTTACAATCAGACAATTATTAAGCGTGTTAAAGACGGAAATGTGCTGGTTTCAGTGAGTTTGTTAGGTTTGGTTAGGTTATGTTAGGTTTTAGTCAGGTTATGTTAGGTTTTGATTAGGTTTGGTTAGGTTAACAAAAAATAATTAATAAAGCCAGCTTAACTTTACTAAACATAACCTAACGGAATGTAACCTACCTTACCTAAAAAAAACCTAACCTAACCTATACAAACATAACTTTAACCATATAGGCACTTTTTCGGCGTTAACACTCTTTTAATAATGGTTCGATTTCAAAACCCTTTAAATATTCTTGATCAGGACAAAATTCCGCACAATTTAAGTACTCACAATGCTATGTTTTAGTTAAAGAAAACATACAAATTTTCCTATTCGTAAAACCTTACTTTTCCTAGACGAAAAATGTTTTCCCCCATACAATTTTTTTATTACTTTCAAAGTATTATTTGCGTGTTGAGAAAAAAACTTGAAAAATGCATAATGTGCTATATCGAATAATTACCTAAATTGAAATTATATTATTAACACAATTAAATTAGTACGTTACATTTTTATAATTAGGTTAACACAATTACAAATTGTATTATAGTTCGCCTTTACTTAAACGATCGGTATAACTGGTTCATACACACGACCTCCCCACGTCCAGGGCTGTATCCTGTATCCAAACTCACCGATGTTTTATGGTCGTTTCCTACATCATAACTCACCATCTTTTAAATTAGGTAGGGTGTAGATTCTTAGGTCACACCATATCCAAACTCACCAACGTACGCCTCATGATCAGGTAGACAGCCTCCCTACTGCACCTTTATACCAAAATATTCAGTAAGAGGTAATAAGTACGAGGAACAAAATAACACCAAAATTTGGACGCAACAAAGAATAAAAAAAAAGTTAGTTTATTTTGTAATAGTCAATATATTATGTTGTTTGTAAGGCGTGGTTTTGTTTATTAGCTTTATAATATAATTTATTGATAACTGTGCGTTTCCGTAAGGTAGTAACTGCTATATACACCACCTTCATTTATCATACATAATTCGATCTTAAGATGAACGTGGAGTCGTCAAAATGATATGTAACCAAGTTACGGAAATAAAGAGGCCTACGGAATGAATAAAAAATATTGTTTTATGTTAGGTATTGCTAGAAAGAGGTTTTAATTATTTGTTCGGTCATAACTGAAATTAAACAATGTCTCGATGTTAAAATAGACAAAATTCATACAGTAAACCTGTATCTATTACCACTATTGAAATAAATATGGTTTCTTGAACTTTTACTCGATAGCTTCCTCCCCCCAGGTCGGTTGACAACATAGAGGGGGGGGGGCGACAACGTGTGTTTTTATGTTCACCTAAGCGGTTCAAACGATATCCAAAAATAAAATTGCCTGCAGCTAAATGTGCATGTTAAACCCCCCCCCTCCCAACTCCTGTACTGAGTAGGCTATACACACTGCCCGTGTGTCGCGACTGTTGGGCGAGTCCACTTCAGGCATCAGAAGACCTTATAGCCGACGATCAAAATAGCGACTCCGAATCTTGGTGTAGCAGTAATTGATTTCTTTTATTTTGCAAAAATTGTGCCTTTGAACAAAAATAAGGTCCTGAGGCCAGTTGTGAAATTACATTAATTTTAGCAAAACCTACAGCAAAGTACCACATACAATGTACGTAACCTAAAAATTTTGGATTTATAAAAATAGGTGTTTATAGAAATAACATAGTTAATCATTCTGCAACAGGATAGGAATACAGTAACAATTTTGTGTTTCACAAACAAAGACAATTATTTGTTTAAAAATACTGTATTATTATTGTTTGTAGACATATAATACTTTGTCTGCCTAACAGCTAGATTTATCCTGTACAGTTCGAATCAATCGATTTAATACTAAACCGTAATTGCTACATTTTAAATAACTACTTCTTGTATCTTGAAATTATTCGATTGATTCTTGAAGTCCCTTCAAGGACTATTCAGGAGATTAGGCCTAATATTCCAGTTATTTTATACTAATAAAGTGTTGAAGTTGTAAAACATTAAATTTTTAACTGTATAACAATTATTTAATATATAATCATAAAACAATGTTCCCACACAAAAAAAAAAAAATTGAAGGAGTAAAAACAGACAAAATTAAATTTTTAGTTTCGATTTTTTTCTTGTTTTAACAAATCACACAGTATTTGACAGTTTAAAAAATTAAGAATATGCATACAATTTGTAAAATTATAAATACTTTTAAATCCCAATATAAAGTAGGGAAGTGAAGAAAATGTGTTGTAATGAAAACGGATGTAGCGATCATACTGAAACTGAAACCGCAAGAAAGCTGCGATTCGTCGCAGGAACCCGGCAGCACGTACCGCATACCAACTTGACTCAATTAATTGTATTTTCGGGAACCACTATTCACAGAGCAAGTAATACAAATAGAGTGGGCATAGACCCTCATGCGGTGAAGCCAGCGGTCACCACCAAAATGGCGCCCGCTCCACTTACTATCAGATTAGGGAGAGTCGAGCGCGTAGTCTGCGTACGATAACAATTCATACCTTACTTATATTTTAATATAAATGGTATGTTGAAAAATTATTATGTAGCAAGTCAAATGATCAAGCGAACAAACAAATGATTAGGCAACTTGATACGAATCTTACGAATGAAAAACGATGTAAGTATCTTTTAAATGATTAATAAATGCATTCTAAAATCAATATGGAGGGTAAATTGGTACAGTATTTTGAAGGAAAATGTAAAACATTTTCAAGTACTATACAAAATTAGCACATTTCTGAGTGCTTTGATAAAAAATCGAAGACAGCATAATGTGCTCTATCCAATTATTTCCGTAAAAATGGTTAAATTTCCAATACTCAAAACAACGTCTAACGTCTGAATATACAATATACTACTACTACAAATATTTGAAATACACTACTAAACTTACAAAAGTACAAAAACAAAATTTAACAAAGTTTAGGTAAAAATCGATTAGAATATTCAAGCAATAAAATTTCAGGGGATAGGGTTTCTAATAAGGTAACATTCCTACCTTAGTAGAAGATGAAAATAATATAAGCCTAAAAAATAATGTTTTCAACTACTGGACTAATAATAATAAAACGTATAAGTCATTTAATACACTTTTAGTTATTAACTAAAACTACAAATAAAAATAATTATCTGATGTCCAAGGAATAAGGATCCACAAGCCAAAAAATGCTGGACGCTGTAGTAGTCATCTTCTATTATGAGTGCTTTTAATTTCCTTCTAAATTCATAGTAGCCTACCTCCAGCTTAAGATAGGATGGAATTCTGTTATACAGAACGATTCCATTATAAAAAAGTTGTAAAAAAAAAAAAAAAAAAACTGTAGAGTGAGATTGAAGCTATTTCGGAAAGGATAACGTTAATGAGAATGGTTTGAAAATGTTGAAACGTAGCCTGTTGTTTGACGAAACTAATGGTTTAAAAAATACAGTTTGACGAGGGGAATGTCAGTAATTTAGAAGAACGGAAAACATCTTTACACTCACGATCTGTGCATTGACAAAATTATTCTAATTTTTGGAGCCTGAACAAATACAGTGTCCTTTGGCTCTCACCATCCCAAACAGGCACACCGTACACCAGATGGGGGTGGGCAGCAAGCAAGACGTCGGAACTGGATGTGTTTGCCGGACTCCTCAAAACATAAATTCTTGAACTTGCTTGATGTGAGAATAAAATTTAAGGTTTTTGTTTAAAGTCTCACCGAGTCACGTTTTGTATTCAGACTTGTAAAAAATAAAAAAAATAAAATAATTCCAACATACTAAAAACAAAAATTGGCAAATTTTGATGTAGACACATTGATTAATCAAATATTTCAAATGATTGATATTTGTGATTATACATGAGAATACTTCACAATAAAATATTCTCCCTGCATTACCAGCGTTTTCTTTGTTAACTTGATAAGTATATGAATAATTTGTATACAAATCTAACAAATACATTTAATATTCGATTAATAAAATCGATAAACATCTATAGTTTGTCCAAGACCTTTTGGGAGCACAGGTGAAAAGATAATAAATTAGTTGGGAAATATTTGAAGTAATTTGTACTCTATAATCCTCTAAGTATTTTGTAGATCCAAAGCTAATACTGCGATCAAAGTCCACTTAATTGTTAACTAATTAATGGTATTTCTGACCATAGGAATTTTAAAATGAAGTTTCAAAAAAGAAAAAGAAAAATGAAAATTTACGAGAAATTAAGAAATTTGGACAACTTCATATTTGCAGATACACAAATAAAAACTCATTTTATAATTTACAAGACGCTGTTATGAAACATAGGCACTGTAAACATTCTCTGCTACTATCTGAATTACACTAAATATTGACTGGCTACTTTAAATTAAAAATAAGGAAAATTAATTAGTAATTAAATGTATGATTTAAAATCGGATTTACAATCCTCAGTTTGCAAAGCCCCATTAAATAGTTTATTCTTCTATATTATATATTCTATTATATATATATATATTCTAGAATTAGAATATATATACTAGAATATATATATATTCTAATTTCTTGGTATTAAAATATATACATATAACTGTTTCTAATACACGATAACATAAATACAGATTCTTCTTAAATTTTACTTTTCACTTAAGTAAAAATGGGTGAAACGTTGTGAAACATTTACAATAAACATTTTTTACTAAGGGCGTCAATAGTAACCAAATATCAGACATAGGACTACCCGCTCATTCTCATTGTTAACTTTGATATGTACTGTATATGAATAATTTGAATTAAAATATAATTTCATTATTAAATCAGTCTAAAACACATAATTTAATACATTATCATATCCTAATAATTCTTTTAAAACATTTAAATCTACCCCTATTCTAATATTTTGTAAAATAGTTTCCATGTTTCATTTATGTATATTTTATTTATTTAGGGAGTGCATTTGAATATGCTCATTTTATACAGGGTGTTTCTTAACTCTCTGATTAGTTCTCTTTGTTGATATTACTGTACTGGTTACTTTAGAATCACAAATATCATATTTAAAGTATCCAAAACACCTTGGCCAGCCACCATTTTGTTTTGTTCTCTTTTAAATTTATATCTCAAAAACCAAAAGGTATATTAAGCTGCAATTTTGCATGGTTCTGTATAACATAAACACCCATTATGAGAAACATTATTGGTTTTCCTGTATCAAAGGTTTCAAAATAGCGGCCATTCAATTACAAATAGCAAATTCAATTACAAATCAAATGGTGTAACGATTTTAAAAATCGGATGAAAAATAACAAAGAATATATAATTTATGAGATAATATGTACAGCACAATATGTCTGTAGAATGTGCAACACACATGTAACAGCTGATAATAAAGTAATTTGTAATAGCATTAAAACAACGATAAAGTTTTTGTTAACATCTGATTTAAGAATATCACAAATTACTTTATTACTATCAGCTATTACATGTGTGTTGCACATTGTACAGATATAAAATAAGTTATTGCGTTGTACATATTGTCACATAAATTATCTTATATTTTTTATTTTTCAATCCAATTTTAAAAATTATTACACATTAGATCTTAAGTTAAATTTGCTAAAAAACACTGTTTGATGTAATTTATAATATAATTATTGGTTTAGGAGTTATTAGGGATTTAAAATTGTTAATGGCCGCCATTTTGAAACTTTCAATTAGAGGAAAACTAAATTTTTTCTCAAAATAGATGTTTATGTTATAAAGAACCATACAAAATTGCTTCTTTAAACACTTGTTGGTTTTTAAGATATAAATTTAAGTGAGAAAAAAAACAAAATGGCGGCTGGAAGGATACCTTAGGTGTTCCAGACACTTTAAATAACGGTATGATATTGTTGATTCTAAATGAACCAGTAACAACAACCAAGAGAGTTTATCAGAGGGTTCAAAGATACCCCGTAGAAGATATAATTATTACTTGGTATATATTTGAATTAATATAGCAACAATGAGTAATGGATTAATTACAACATACCAAGCATTACATGGTTAATGAGCACAATAAATAAACATCAATAGCAAACTTAAGGTGAAAGTAAAGTCAAGTTACGTAAACGAGGGTGTAAAAGAGCGCGAAGACATAACTAACATTAAACGTGTTAACGCCTAGAAAACTTACCCAGATAATGAAGTTTAATTCTTCCCATTCTTCGTCCAGTTCAATCTTCATCTGCCATAATATAAAGGACCTTAACGTCATGGTAGCTGCCTGAGAACGTAAAAGTCGAACACTTGCGTGGTAACTTGTTCACTTCCTCCGTTGTAAATGCGTGAAGCGCTGAAGACAGACAGACTGGCTGAAGGCGGGCAGACTAGAGACTGCGCGGTGCCGTTCTTAGTTTAGATTTCCCCCTCCCCACAAACGATCCCCAATTCGGCTCCCTATAGGTTCACGGAGAGCATGCACTGTTCCTTTAGAAAAAATTGGCTGATTGAAACAAAGTCGTGTTCCAGTTTAGGAGAACAAATATTTATATTATTTTACGTATATTGAGAGAATAATTATTTTAATAAACTTAATTTTCCCAATATAGCGATTTATGAGTTTAGAAATTACCATACATCATAAATTAGATAATAATGATATTGATTTTAGACAATATTTAATTTGGTCTTATTTTAAGACCTCCTTATTGAGGCCACCATAAATATCAACGACTGTACATGTCTCGATGTAACAAGTTTATAAAATACAACTGTAAGTTCCAATTCACCAAGCTACAAGTCCTTACTCTTAATTTACTGGAATAATATATATACACACACTTTATTTTTCATTTAGCCAATATTAATAAAAAATGCCAATTACCGCTATGATAACGTCCATGAATCATGATCCACCCGATTATGTCAACGTTTGTTTTCCCGCCAAAACTTCTAATAGCTCGTAGTACATGCACTTTCACTTACATAAAATTAGAACCCCACTTCCCGCAACTTTACTCTTATTGTAAAAAACCAATTATTTTGAAAATTCAGGTGTTTTCTTTCTTGTTTCCTGTAAATTATCATATAAATATAACTAAAAATTACACGAGCTACTGTCTACTTTTTTCAGACTAAGGTACACTTTTACACAGAAACTTATAATATATACTTAATAATTACGCAAAGTTAACATATCTTTCCTGGCAAAACTAGCCACATCCATATTCGCACTCCTATACAGGTAACACCAGCCACATCCAAGTTCACACTCCATTACATGCAACACCACCCACATCCAAGTTCACACTCTATTACTGGCAACACCAGCCATATCCAAGTTCACAATCCATTACTGGCAACACCAGCCACATCCAAGTTCACAATCAATTACTAGCAACACCACCCACATCCAAGTTCACACTCCATTACAGGAAACAACATCCACTCCCGAGTTCACACTCCATTACTAGCAACACCAGCCACATCCAAGTTCGCACTACATTACTAGCAACACCACCCACATCCAAGTTCACACTCCATTACAGGAAACATCATCCACTCCCGAGTTCACACTCCATTACTGGCAACACCAGCCACATCCAAGTTCACATTCCAATACAGGGAACACCATCTATCCAAGTCCACACTCCATTACAGACAACACTAGCCACATCCAAGTACACATTCCAATACAGGGAACACCATCCACATCCAAGTCCTCACTCCATTACAGGAAACATCATCCACTCCCGAGTTCACACTCCATTACTGGCAACACCAGCCACATCCAAGTTCACATTCCAATACAGGGAACACCATCCACATCCAAGTCCACACTCCATTACAGGCAACACCAGCCACATCCAAGTTCACACTTCAATACAGGCACCACCACCTACTTCTAAGTTCACATTCCATTAGAGGCAACACCACCCACATCCAAGTACACATTCCATTACAGGCAACACCACCCACATCCAAGTTCACACTCCATTACAGGAAACACCATCCACTCCCGAGTTCACATTCGATTACAAGCAACACCACCCACATCCAAGTTCACATTCGATTACAGGCACCACCAGCCACATCCAAGTTCACACTCCATTACTGGCAACACCAGCCACATCAAGGTTCACACTCCATTACAGGCACCACCAGCCACATCCAAGTTCACACTCCATTACTGGCAACACCAGCCACATCCAAGTTCACACTCCATTACTAGCAACACCACTCACATCCAAGTTCACAGTCCATTACTAGCAACACCAGCCACATCCAAGTCAACACCACCCACATCCAAGTTCACACTCCATTACTAGCAACACCAGCCACATCCAAGTTCACACTCCATTACTAGCAACAACACCCACATCCAAGTTCACATTCCATTACAGGCACCACCAGCCACATCCAAGTTCACACTCCATTACTGGCAACACCAGCCACATCAAAGTTCACACTCCATTACAGGCACCACCAGCCAAATCCAAGTTCACACTCCATTACTGGCAACGCCAGCCACATCCAAGTTCACAATCAATTCCTAGCAACACCACCCACATCCAAGTTCACACTCCATTACAGGAAACACCATCCACTCCCGAGTTCACACTCCATTACTGGCAACACCAGCCACATCCAAGTTCGCACTACATTACTATCAACACCACCCACATCCAAGTTCACACTCCATTACAGGAAACATCATCCACTCCCGAGTTCACACTCCATTACTGGCAACACCAGCCACATCCAAGATCACATTCGAATACAGGGAACACCATCCACATCCAAGTTCACACTACATTACAAGCAACACCACCCACATCCAAGTTCACACTCCATTACAGGAAACATCATCCACTCCCGAGTTCACATTCGATTACAAGCAACACCACCCACATCCAAGTTCACATTCGATTACAGGCACCACCAGCCACATCCAAGTTCACACTCCATTACAGGCAACACCAGCCACATCCAAGTACACATTCCAATACAGGGAACAGCATCCACATCCAAGTCCTCACTCCATTACAGGATACACAACCCACTTCCAAGTTCACATTCCAATACAGGGAACACCATCCACATCCAAGTCCACACTCCATTACAGGCAACACCAGCCACATCCAAGATCACACTTCAATACAGGCACCACCACCTACTTCTAAGTTCACATTCCTTTAGAGGCAACACCACCCACATCCAAGTTCACATTCCATTACAGGCAACACCACCCACATCCAAGTTCATACTCCATTACAGGAAACACCATCCACTCCCGAGTTCACATTCGATTACAAGCAACACCACCCACATCCAAGTTCACATTCGATTACAGGCACCACCAGCCACATCCAAGTTCACACTCCATTACAGGCACCACCAGCCACATCCAAGTTCACACTCCATTACAGGCACCACCAGCCACATCCAAGTTCACACTCCATTACTGGCAACACCAGCCACATCCAAGTTCACAATCAATTACTAGCAACACCACCCACATCCAAGTTCACACAACATTACAGGAAACACCATCCACTCCCGAGTTCACACTCCATTACTGGCAACACCAGCCACATCCAAGTTCGCACTACATTACTAGCAACACCACCCACATCCAAGTTCACACTCCATTACAGGAAACATCATCCACTCCCGAGTTCACACTCCATTACTGGCAACACCAGCCACATCCAAGATCACATTCCAATACAGGGAACACCATCCAAATCCAAGTTCACAATCCATTACTAGCAACACCAACCACATCCAAGTTCACACTCCATTACAGGAAACACCATTCACTCCCGAGTTCACATTCCATTACAGGCAACACTAGCAATATCGACGTTAACACTCCATTACTAGCAACACCATCCACATCCAAGTCCACACTCCATTGCAGTCATCTTGAGCCACATCCAAGTTCACACTCCATTACTGGCAACACCAGCCACATCCAAGTTCACACTCCATTACTAGCAACACCACCCACTTACAAGTTCACATTCCAATACAGGGAACACCATCCACATCCAAGTCCACACTCCATTACAGGCAACACCAGCCACATCCAAGTTCACACTACATTACTAGCAACACCACCCACATCCAAGTTCACACTCCATTACAGGAAACATCATCCACTCTCGAGTTCACACTCCATTACTTGCAACACCAGCCACATCTAAGATCACATTCCAATACAGGGAACACCATCCACATCCAAGTTCACAATCCATTACTAGCAACACCACCCACATCCAAGTTCACACTCCATTACAGGAAACACCATTCACTCCCGAGTTCACATTCCATTACAGGCAACACTAGCAATATCGACAAGTTCACATTCCAATACAGGGAACACCATCCACATCCAAGTCCACAAGCCATTATAGGCAACATCAGCCATATCCAAGTTCACATTCCAATGCAGGGAACACCATCCACATCCAAGTCCACGCTCCATTACAGGCAACACCACCCACTTCCAAGTTCACATTCCAATACAGGTAACACCATCCACATCAAAGTCGACACTCCATTACAGGCAACACCAACTACTTCCAAGTTCACATTCCATTACAGGCAACACCAGCCACATGCAAGTTCACATTCCAATACAGGGAACACCATCCACATCCAAGTTCACATTCCATTACAGGTAACACCACCCACATCCAAGTTCACATTCCAATATAGGGAACACCATCCACATCCAAGTCACACTCCATTACAGGCAACACCACCCACTTCCAAGTTCACATTCTAATATAGGGAACACCATCCACATCCAAGTCCACACTTCATTACAGGCACCACCACCTACTTCCAAGTTCACATTCCCTTAAAGGCAACACCACCCATATCCAAGTTCACATTCTATTACAGTTAACACCACCCACATCCAAGTTCACACTCCATTACAGGAAACACCATTCACTCCCGAGTTCACATTCCACTACAGGCAACACTAGCCATATCGAAGTTAACACTCCATTACTTGTAACACCACCCACATCCAAGTTCACATTCCATTACAGGCAACACTAGCAATATCGACGTTAACACTCCATTACTATCGACACCACCTACATCCAAGTTCACACACCATTACAGGTACCACCAGCCACATCCAAGTTCACACTCCATTACTGGCAACTCCAGCCACATCCTAGTTTACATTCCATTACAGGCAACACAACCCACATCCAAGTTCACACTCCATTACAGGAAACACCATCCACTCCCGAGTTCACAATCTATTACAGGCAACACTAGCAATATTGACGTTAACACTCCATTACTAGCAACACCACCCACATCCATGTCCACACTCCATTACAGGCAACACCAGCCACATCCAAGTTTACACTCCATTACTGGCAACACCAGCCACATCCAAGTTCACACTCCATTACTAGCAACACCACCCACTTGCAAGTTCACATTCCAATACAGGGAACACCATCCACATCCAAGTCCACACTCCATGACAGGCAACACCAGCCGCATCCAAGTTCACATTCCAATACAGGGAACACCATCCACATCCAAGTCCACACTCCATTACAGGCAATACCACCCACTTCCAAGCTCACATTCCAATACAGGGAACACCATCCACATCCAAATCCAAACTCCATTACAGGCAACACGAGCCACATCCAAGTTCACACTTGATTGCAGTCACCACCACCTACTACTAAGTTCACAATCCATTAGAGGCAACACCACCCACATCCAACTTCACATTCCATTATAGGCAACACCACCCACATCCAAGGTAACACTCCATTACAGGCACCACCACTTACTTCCAAGTTCAAGTTCCATTACAGGCACCACCACCTACTTCCAAGTTCACATTCCCTTAGAGGCAACACCACCCACATGCAAGTTCACATTCCATTAAAGGTAACACCATCCACATCCAAGTCCACACTCCATTACAGGCAACACCATCTACTTCCGAGTTCACATTCCATTACAGGCAACACCAGCCACATCCAAGTTCACATTCCAATACAGGGAACACCATCGACATCCAAGTCCACACCATTACAGGCAACACCAGCCACATCTAAGTTCACACTTCAATACAGGCACCACCAGCCACATCCAAGTTCACACTCCATTACTGGCAACACCAGCCACATCCATGTTCACATTCCAATACAGAGTACACCAGCCACATCCAAGTTAACACTCCATTACTTGTAACACCAGCCACATCCAAGTTAACACTCCATTACTTGTAACACCAGCCACATCCAAGTTAACACTCCATTACTTGTAACACCAGCCACATCCAAGTTCACACTTCATTACTTGTAACACCAGCCACATCCAAGTTCACACTTCATTACTTGTAACACCAGCCACATCCAAGTTCACACTTCATTACTTGTAACACCAGCCACATCCAAGTTCACACTTCATTACTTGTAACACCAGCCACATCCAAGTTCACACTTCATTACTTGTAACACCAGCCACATCCAAGTTAACACTCCATTACTTGTAACACCAGCCACATCCAAGTTAACACTTCATTACTTGTAACACCACCCACATCCAAGTTAACACTCCATTACTTGTAACACCAGCCATATCCAAGTTCACATTCCATTACAGGCAACACAAGCCGCATCCAAGTTCACACTCCATTACAGGCAACACCACCTACTTCCAAGTTCACATTCCACTATAGGCAACACCACCCACATCCAAGTTTACACTCCATTACAGGCAACACCAGCCACTTCCAAGTTCACACTCCATTACAGGAAACACCACCCACATCCAAGTTTACATTCCATTACAGGAAACACAAGCCACATCCAAGTTCACACTCCATTACAGACTACACCACCCACATCCAAGTTCACATTCCATTACAGGCAACACAAGCCTCATCCAAGTTCACACTCAATTATAGGCTACACCATCCACTTACGAGTTCACATTCCACTACAGGCAACACCACCCACATCCAAGTTCACATTCCATTACAGGAAACACCACCCACATCCAAGTTCACATTTCATTACAGGCAACACCAGCCATATCCAAGTTCACACTCTATAACTGATAACACAATCCACATCCAAGTTCACACTTCATTACTGGCATCAACACCCACATTCAAGTTCACATTCTATTATTTACAAAACCATCCATATCCAAGATCACACTCTATTACAGGCATCACCAGCCACATCCAAGTTAACACTTCATTACTTGTAACACCAGCCACATCCAAGTTCACACTTCATTACTTGTAACACCAGCCACATCCAAGTTAACACTTCATTACTTGTAACACCAGCCACATCCAAGTTAACACTCCATTACTTGTAACACCAGCCACATCCAAGTTAACACTCCATTACTTGTAACACCAGCCACATCCAAGTTAACACTCCATTACTTGTAACACCAGCCACATCCAAGTTAACACTCCATTACTTGTAACACCAGCCACATCCAAGTTCACACTTCATTACTTGTAACACCACCCACATCCAAGTTAACACTCCATTACTTGTAACACCAGCCACATCCAAGTTAACACTCCATTACTTGTAACACCAGCCACATCCAAGTTCACACTTCATTACTTGTAACACCACCCACATCCAAGTTAACACTCCATTACTTGTAACACCAGCCACATCCAAGTTCACACTCCATTACTGGCAACACCAGCCACATCCATGTTCACATTCCAATACAGAGTACACCATCTACATCCAAGTCCACACTTCATTACAGTCACCACCACCTACTTCCAAGTTCACATTCCATAAGAGGCAACACCACCCACATCCAAGTTTACATTCCATTACAGGAAACACAAGCCACATCCAAGTTCACACTCCATTACAGACTACACCACCCACATCCAAGTTCACATTCCATTACAGGCAACACCAGCCATATCCATGTTCAGACTCTATAACTGATAACACCACCCACATTCAAGTTCACATTCTATTACTTACAAAACCATCCATATCCAAGATCACACTCTATTACAGGCAACACCAGCCACATCCAAGTTCACACTCCATTACTTTCAACACACCCACATCCAAGTTCACACTCCATTACAGGTAACACCAGCCACATCCAAATTCACATTCCTTAATGGCAACACCACCTACATCTAAGTTTACACTCTATTACTTGCAAAACCATCCATATCCAAGATCACACTCCATTACAGGCAACACCAGCCACATCCAAGTTCACACTCAATTACAGGCAACACCACCTACATCCAAGTTCACACTCCATTAGAGGCAACACCAGCCGTAACCAAGTTCACACTTTATTACTTGCAACACCACCCACATCCAAGTTCACTCTCTATTACTTGCAAAACCAGCTATATCCAAGATCACACTCCATTACTAGCAACACAACCCATGTTTAATTTTACACGCCACTCTTGAAACGCAAGCTATATCCAAGTTTACACTCCATTGCTAGCAACATCAGCCACATCCTGTCATACCAGTTTGATTTCAAAGATTAAAAATGTCCGAACTCACACCCTATGGCCAAGTATAAATGGCTTTATATTCTGTGCTCTGGGGACTGTTCCAACTACAATGAAGTTTAGGGCTTGTGTTGAACTTCTCTCCTGGTCAAGAAATCCTTTTACAGAGTATAAGGATCTCATTATTTTTTGGGGTGTAAATCTCCTCGTTGTTCAACCCTGAAATATTTAAATTATTGTTGCAAGCTTCCTCAGCCTCATGCAGAAATTTGTTTGAGCCGTTTCAAGAACCTTTGAAATGTAACACAGGAGCTAGTAATTAGGCCTACAGTTCAGAACAATTCCAGAGCGTTTGGTCTATCCATCGCCGTCTACTAAAAACAGCAATGGCCAATCCCTGAGTGGTACTTGGCTATCCCATGGATACACGGTGCACCGATACTGAGCACCAATCTTAATAATATGATACAATTTTTGGAAATTATGATCGCCATCTACGGCCGTCTCAAAGAGCTGGTGAATGGTCTGGGCCAGTCCCAGGTAGCCGAGGGTCTGGGGACAGGTTACTTCATACAGACTGTAGGGAAGAGGGCAGGTATGTGACGTAACTGACCTTATTCACCATTCTTAGGAATGTCAAAACTGTGAATTTACTGGTGTGTGGTCATTTTACCGTCTGGTCTTTTAGTAAAACATTAAATTATAGTGAAATCAATACCATATTAATCTGCGTTTCATGACGATATGAACTTTCAGTAATTATTTCTTTTAATATACAGAGTGAGTTTTATGTCCGGGCACACCTGGATATAATTTAAACGGCCCGAGATATCTATGTGAAACCTTGACCCTACCTATTATAACATATTTTCTTAATTTTTCAAGTTGTTGAAAATGTTGCCCCCCTTTTCTAAAGGGGGTTAAAGGGGGGCAACTAAACATTTTTCAAATCAAACCCCTATCATGTGACCCCTCATTGTAAAGGGAATAAAAAATGAAATCCAATAATGCAAACTAGAGGTCTCTACGTTTATTTTAACAGATTTTATGACAAATTTATAATAATAAAATCAGTAACTGTCTTGTCCTGTTTATCGTAACATGAGTCAAAATGCATTGGAATTTCCCTTGTTCTTATCTTACCGGTTGCAACAATCTACTGTTGACTTTCGCTTTACTACTCACTTGCATTTCATCATAGATATCTCGGGCCGTTTAAATTATATCCAGGTGTGCCAGGACATAAAAAAAGGACAAGACAGTTACTGATTTTATTATTATAAATTTGTCATAAAATCTGTTAAAATAAACGTATAGACCTCTAGTTTGCATTATTGGATATTTTTTTTTTTTATTCCCTTTAAAATGAGGGGTCACATGATAGGGGTTTGTATTTGAAAATGTTTAGTTGTCCCCCTTTACCCCCCTTTAGAAAAGGGGGACAAAATTTTCAACAACTTGAAAAATTAAGAAAATATGTTATAATAGGTAGGGTCAAGGTTTCACATAGATATCTCGGGCCGTTTAAATTATATCCAGGTGTGCCAGGACATAAAAAAGGACAAGACAGTTACTGATTTTATTATTATAAATTTGTCATAAAATCTGTTAAAATAAACGTATAGACCTCTAGTTTGCATTATTGGATTTCTTTTTTTATTCCCTTTAAAATGAGGGGTCACATGATAGGGGTTTGTATTTGAAAATGTTTAGTTGCCCCCCTTTACCCCCCTTTAGAAAATGGGGGCAACATTTTCAACAACTTGAAAAATTAAGAAAATATGTTTTAATAGGTAGGGTCAAGGTTTCACATAGATATCTCGGGCCGTTTAAATTATATCCAGGTGTGCCAGGACATAAAACTCACTCTGTACAGTAAACCCTATGGGAAAAGACACATGTAAAGTAAACGACATGATAAACTCAGAATTAGCGGACCCCCCCCCCCCCAAAACCTTATAGTGCGAATATTGTAGATATTTTGTTAAATGCACCATTTAAATTTAAATATTTTTTAGTGAAGTCAATACTTCTTTCACAATTCGTTTGAACATTTATTACATTTGATCCTGACTCTTTTCCACCTATCAACGAATGGTTTCCACTTATGAGATATATCCAAAAAGGAACTTGTTATTGTAGAATTATTGCAAATATATCTAGTAAAACAATTATCTAAGTTCAAGTAATTAGAAAAATCCTTTTTTATTTTCGAGTGATTTTTAAAACTTGTTCTAATTTACAACATTCCGATACATTGTGTGGATTCGTAAGATAACGTTATGAGCACGTTATAAGGCATTAACATTATGTTGATGGTGCATTTATTGATCCAATGTATGAATTGTAATGTTTAAGTGGTTTGCTAGGTTTGATCAAAATCCATAATTTGGATATATTAGACATATGGAGAGAAAAATCTATGTAATTTAACTTATTTATATATAAATTAATCCAATTCTTTATATTCAATATAATTGACGGTAACTAAACAACATACTGTAGGGATGTGCGATCCCTATTGTCTTTCATCCTAGATACCGCGGTAAAATCTACCATTAGGCTACATTATTTTATACGATAGTAGTAATGAATAATGAGCTCGTATTCACGATTGATTATGCGACGATAAAATTAAATACATCAATTAGTCCTGACAATAATAAATAACTTGGTCAAATATGATCAGGATGCAGTATACAATATTTTAAAGGCATACATTTATTATAAACATTTTATATATCAACCAATTATGAACATAAAAACCAACAAACTGACATATTTTTCAATATAACCAAATTAATATCTAACAAAACTGATCGGTCTATAGTACATAAGAACTTGTAGTAGATAAACCAAAGGAATAATTTTATTACGTGACTTTAGCTAATTGTTTTATCAAATATATACACGACAGTATAGCGTGGACTTTATACAATAACCAAGTTTCTTTATAGTAATTTGTCCAAAAATTATTCTATTAAAAAGAAATAAGAATGGCCAAACAAATTACTAACAGTGAATGAACCGTTGACTTGCTATAAAACATTTCATTTTCTCAATATCTATAATTTAAATTTTTTCCTGACCAAAGAAGAACATTTTTCTCGTATTCTAACTTTTTCATATAATTAATTTTACGATTTTTCTCATCGTCCTCTGTATATTATAACGGAATGGTTACTAAACTTTTGTATGGTTATGTTCTTCATAAAATACACATTAAAATGGTTACTTTCGCCATTATGGAATCTTAAAAAACAAAACAAAAAAACCAGCAGAGACGTGATTGCGCGGCATTAAATTAGTAGTTTTAGGGTCAGTTTTGTCGATGAATACACATCTATAAGAAGCTAAAAGCTAATGTTAAAAAGTCGGACTACTTTTTTTTCCAAATTTGCTATTTTGGCGTGGCCGTCTCTAGGTTGAGCTTGTTGCTCGGCAGCCAAGAGTGAGAGGGAAGACTGTAAATTGCCATGAGACTGAGAGAGAAAGCAAACCAACACTGATTATCGACAGCCGCGCTAAGCTCTTTTCGTCTGCTACATGAAATCTGACCATTTCCCTACCTCTTTTCACTTCTTATAGATCTGTATTCATTTGTTACCAACCTTTGTTAAACTTGCACTAACCGTGGTTACAATATTTAACCAAGCCAGTTTTCATTTCAAATGAAATATTCAACGATGTTCAACACCAACACAATGGTGGTTGATTATAAGAAAAAAGAAACACATTGGTACAGTTTCGTCTGCCCAGCTGGACAATCGCGAGGTATAGGCTACAGACTAGTCTACACTGCGTGGCATGGAACGGGCCGAACTTGAAGGGGTGTTATTTGAACGTTATTTCTTAGCAATAGATTGTTCATGATTGATATACAATATTTGTGTATCTGCAATGCTTCAAGTGTTTAAGGAAATATAAAACGTTTCGAAATAGCATATAACAAACTCATGTCGTCTTCAGGCGTTACTCACTTCTTAGCCTAGATTTAAAACAATACTTGTTTCAAAGTACGAAACACCTGAAGACGACATGAGTGTCATACCTGTCGAAGCGTTGTGTTAGTTTCCTTAAAGCTTCGGATATCTCCAAATATTGTCTTCCAATCATGGAAGGGTTGGAGGGGGGCGAGTGGCATGATTCCGGCCAGCCAACCAGCTTCGTTTATGCAATCACGTCATGTCTACGTCATACAATGTGCAAAACAAATAAACTACATCGAAATACAGATGTCGACGCCTTTATCAAATTGGCCACTCTGGTTGACTGTTTGTAACTCTGGTTGGCTGTGTTGTTTGTTTGTTTACATCGCATAGGTTATCACAGTAAAGGTATGAGCGTTTTACACTAAAGGCTCAACAGTATTACAAATCCAATCAATATCTTAAATAATTAATCTGTGTTTTTATTTTCAATTTCTGATAATGACATAAATAAACAGAGAAAGATGGTGCACTAAACATAATAAGAGGATTAAAAACATAATAACATAAAATCCTAGGCCAATTAACATTGTTCAGTTGCAGTGAAAGGAAATTTGTTGGGTAGTCTAAAGGCATCCTCAACCAGAGAACAGGGCCGCCCAGAGGGGGGGGGGGGCAAAAGGGGCAAATTGCCCCGGGACCACACAAAATTAGTCCAGAGGGAGCCACATTTCATGCAACAAAAAATAAAATACTTAATAATCTACTAGATAAGAAATTATTCACCCTGTATCAAAATATTATTAAAAGTGAAATTAGGCCAGATAAGTCTTCCAGTTTTAGTTTTGAAGCGTTAAAGCTAAACCATTGGTTTTATAGCAACCAGGGAGCCTTTTGGTGCTAGTTGAACACTGGTCTTTGAAGTTTGTCAGCGGTCGACATAGTGGTGTGACAGCATACACTCTGGTTGATATGTGACTGCACCTGTACCCCTCACCAGTTGTCTGTTTCCGAACAAGTGTAAAGTCGTCAAGCTTGTGAACACACCAAAACATCTGTCCTGTTTGCGAACATAAATATACTTGAGTGGTGTGGACAGAGGGCCACCCCTATGATATCTCCTGTTTTCGTACACTATTTGTATAAAACCTGTCAAAAGACCCACTAACTTTATATTTGTATTACACAAAACTCCGTTTTTGGACTGCATTCATAATTTAATACAAGGTGGACAAGAGCATTTCTTTATGTTTTATTTTTCAACTTTAATTTCAAAAGTATATACTATTTCAAACAAAATGTTTATACTTGTCCTAAATTCAAATTTATCTTGGCTTTAGTGGTAGGAAAATCAATTTGTATGGTCGCATTGTAATCCTACAAAACCAGAAGTTATACAAACTTAAGATAATACAGCGATTGTGAATTTATTTGTTTTTATAGTGGTTTATTGATTAAGCTTTTAACCATATTTTGTGTTTTTTTTACCAATTCTGTTTGTGTAAATAAATAATCTTGATTTAGTGTTTCGAAAATCCCTTGACTCGTCGTAGCAAAATAATAGTTCTATTTAATGTGAAAACGAGTGATCAGTAACCTGGGGCTAAAGTATGCAAATGAATAAAATCGTGATAAAAAAGTAGAAGCCTAAGAACAATACAATCAACTAAGTAAACAAAATTAAAGTAAAAACATTATAAATCTGCCATTAAAAAGTCGAAGTCCTTAGGATAAAAGGTTAATAATAATAAGTAAGTCAATAAGTCATTTATTCAGTTAAAGTGACAATACAATTGCATTAACCAAGTCAACAGTGAAATGCTGTGTTACAAAATTAAAAAAGAACTATCTGGTCACATAATAAGATGCTATTTATATTTCTTAACTAGCTAAATAACTAAATAAATCTAAGGTGCACAACATGTGCTGAGTTATATTCATATGAATAACTCCTATGAACCGCCAGCAAGAAACTCATGAACGCTGTAGTAAGATCTATCCACGAGAATGGCTCTAAACTTTTTTTGAATTTTGAAAGGTTTGACTCCAACTTGAGCTCGACAGGTAATTTATTAAAAAATTTGATGCCGTTATAAAAAAGGTGATTTTTGAAAAAAGACGTCCGATGCTGAGGAATTTTTAAGTCGGTACAGTTTCGGAGAAAGTGATTATGAACAGATGGACTTTGACTTGAAAATAATGAAAGGTTCTCCTTGACAAATATCAAACAAGATAATATGTAAATTGAGGGAAATGTCAACAGGTTACTGACACGGAATATTTCCCTACACGACCTTCGTCTACGGAGACCAAAAATTGCTCTCACATCCCGTTTCTGGAGCCGGAAAAGGAACAAGGTCCTTGACTTTTCAGCTCCCCATATAGATACAGCATAGTTTAAATGAGGATAAACTACACCATAGTAAGCGGAAAGCAATACCTCCACGCTGGCAAACCTAGAGAGGCGGTGCAAAATAAAAATACCTGAGCTAATCCGTCTACATACGAGTTCAATGTGAGAATGAAAATTAAGTGTGGAGTATGGTTCTTACAAACTTGGTTTCAAAGCCGGTAGTAGCCGACGGCACTCCGTTTGAACGTGATAACGTTGCACACTTTCCCGGCACTGATTAGCTAGTGTTTCAATATATGCACTAAATTTAAGAAATAGTAGTCGTATTTCAGTAGTCACTGTGTTTTGCACTCAAAAAACCTGCAGGCAAAATATACAATGTTGTAACAACGTGGCTGGAAGAGTTCTTCAATTAATTATCATGAAGGGTGTGTTGTGTGTATTCCTTACTTGGCATCTCCATTCGTCAGTCATCAGTCTGTTTGGTTACTGTCGTCCAGTAAAGAAACATTTTGTTGTTGTATTTTATAATGATATTTCTGTAGTTTAATGCGTTCTTTTGAATTTCCTAATAACCTACTATAATTTTCCATTACTTTAAGTTGCTATTATTCGTATTCCATTTCCAGATTTATACATATTTTGAGAGAACAAAAAGCAAGTCTAGGCCCATTAATGTATGGTAACGTTTTATTTAAATCAATAAGAATATACTATAAATGTTTCAAAGTAGTATTGTAATGTACTGCAAACTAAATTATATATTTTTACAGTAAAAAAAGAATAAATTAAAGATGGTGCATTGTAAACTACTAAATACAGTAGATTTCTAGTACTTAAGTCTGGTAATATGCATACATCACCGCTCACTTAGCCAATGGGCAAAAATATGTGTGTATGATGCACTATTTTTAATTTTATTATTTATGATTCACTTGCACTATGCTGTGGCGGGAGGTATTGTGTGGCATATTCTAAAAATAAGAATGTTGTTACGTTCTGTACTATCCGGATTCACCTACCATCATATTTAACCGGTTAACCAGACTATGTAAATGCACTCTTATTTGTCTTTTTTAGTTCCTCTCTACTATAATGTTTCCTTTGGCATTTAAAATATACTATATATTATGACATATATGTTCGTAAAGACCTTTGATATTATAGGAGCTCTTAAATTACACCGTTAATAGCTAAAATATCTTTCATCGTTGTTCTAATATGTACAACTCCTTTTTAATAATATTTATTTTGTGACATTTAACTTGTTAAAGCTCTTTTATTGTCTGGTTTAATTTACCCTGAAGCTGTAACTGTAACAGGGGTGTATTCTCAACATATTCAGTAGAGTAGATCTTGATTAAAAACCAATTATGCCCACGTACGGGTTGTTCCCAAACAAAATAGTATGATTGATTTGTGTTGACATACATTAATATAACATATCTAAGACCTATCAACATTTATTTCATAATTTTTTACTGTCACTGGTGAGTGAGTAAGCCATTTATATTTTAGATAATCATTAATTAAGTATTTATTTATTGTTTATTACGTGATAAGTAAAATTAACTATGATTGAACTACTGTTCAAGAGAACGTTGTACTTTGCTTTGGTGCAAAGTAAAATAGAGTACGGCTTACTAATTTGGGGTGGAATTTACTTGTCCAGACTAAAACCAATAATAACGTTACAAAAGCGATTCATAAGAATTGTAATGTCGAAAGGTTATTTTGAACCAACTCGTCCTCTCTTTATCGTCCTGAAAGTTTTGCCACTTAGAAATTTATTTGTCTATAAAGTATTGCGAAATTTTTTTGTTAGGAGCGGAAACATGCCAGGAAATGAAAATGAATGGATGAAAAGACTTAGAAATCCTAGACAGTTATTTGTACCGAAACCAACAACTACTTTTTTTACAAAATCAATCTCGTTCTTAGCTCCTACAATTTTGAATAAGATTCCAGAAACATTAAAAAAGATTAGATCTATACACTCATTTAATAGAAAGGCAAGAGATTGGTTGTTGTCTTTGGGAAATGGTGCTGTCGAAGATGTATTAAATATAAGAAAATAGAATAAATATCACTTTGGGTAAATTTTTGCTTAAGTATAAAATACAAAATAAAATAAATAATATAAAAATAACAACTTTAGTTGGACACGACATACTTAAATTGCATATGTTTATAGTTTTTCTTTATACATTTAGTACAATGGGTAATTACTTATTGATTGGCCACTCGACGATGTTAATATTGAACATGGCAGCCTCAAAACAGATAGTTTAGCTATCTTCGAGGTGCCTAGTCACTGCAGTACCATGTGGGACTATATTGTTATAAAGTAATAATGTATACTAAGTTACAAATAATGTCAACTTTATACTTTTTAGTTTTAAGTTATTGTTAGTATTTACTTGTAAATGGTATTCAATTTTTTGTTATTGAAAGCTGTACTGTATGTGAAATAAATTTCTTTCTTTCTTTCTTTCTTTCTTTCTTTACTGTAGTTTAAGTGTATTGTTGAGCGGGAGGGTCAATACCACTGTCACTGTACGGACGTGTGCACTGTGAAGTACATCAATGATATAGTGTTCCGCATGATAACAAAAATTTCACTGTGTTTTATGCTGAAAAAATTGAGTTGCTACAAAATGACTTTTATGCCTGTGAAATAAAAATTGAATAATTTTAAAGTTGAGCACAAAAACAAACTTCAACTCACGAGTATCAACTAGAGTTTTAATGTTAATAATTACAGTATTTCCAGACATCAATAAGATACGTAGCCAGTGGTCTACAACCTGTTTTAAAAACAATAACATAACCCCAACTCTCAGTTGACTGTTTTTTTAAGCACTGATTATTTTATTTCTTGAACATTCGGCCACTCTTGGTCTAAGCTTGTTCTTTAGCTAGCGAAGCCAAGTGGCCTATACAAATTTATTGGCCCCTCCCTCCCTCACCCACAGCTAATATTATCGGCGAGGATGGCTCCTCAACTGGCCATCGAAGGGCTGCTGCGCCCAACAATGCAACAGATTGTGGCAGTGGCCACTGTCGACGCAGAAATTATGTCCACCCGAGTTTGAAGGTTGTTTACTAAGAAACTAAGAGGCCCATGAAAACTCCAGTCATACAATGGTTTTCCTTATTTAATTGTGCGTTATAACATATGAATTTTTAAATGTTCCTATAAGTTAATGTTTTAATTCTAGTTGGAACGAAAAACGTATCGGAATTTTAACTAGTTTTCACTGGGTTTTACTCAAAAACCAGATAATGTATCACATTTATATTTTAATACATGGTTGATAGGAATGTTTTCTATAACTTTTATGATTTTATCTTTTCAAGAAAAAAGTTCTTATCAATTACCTGAAACATTGTTTTCTTGGCTTTTAGAGGTAGTAAAATTAATATTTGGGCTTATTGTAATCCTTATTACATGTATAGTTACGTTACAATATTTTCATATGTGTAAGTAAATACAGTGATTTTATATCGATTTTAATCAATTTAAAATTACATTAAATAAATAAATTTAAATTTGTGAATCCCCCAGGTCTGAGGAAGGTGAGTGTGGTTCACTAAAATCGATCACCATAATATCTGTGCATTTTGTACTTGTATTGTAATATTTTTGTGCATTTTGTGCTTATGTTGTAGTATATTTGTGTTGTGTGACGTTTACTTGTACTGTATATTAAAGAATAGCAGTGTTATTATAAGAGATTGGAGTTATTGTAGCGATAATACTTAAGAATATGTTTCAAAAGTTTATGTCAATTAGAGCAAAAATTTTCCGGAGCTTCGCAGCTAGCCCTGAGAAAACGTGCATTAACAGAAATCTTATCAACGATCAGATTAATGAAATTTATTTTGAAGTCAAGGGAGGGGCTACATGCTAAACTTTGCCCCGGGCCACCAAAGTCTCTGGGCGGCCCTGCCGGAGAAACTAATTTCACGAACACTTCCTTCCATAATCTACACCGTGAAATAAACTGGATATCGATGAGGCTATTTATTTCGCCTAACATTTTGGTCTAAATGTAAAAATCTGTTTAAAATTCTTCCATTCTATCTTGAGAGTGCCGACTCTGTCGGCCATGTTAGTTTTAATCCCATAAGAACAATGTTATTTGTGATTTCATATTTTTTCCTTATTTATTGACCAAAAGTTGTGTTTGAGTTGTCATTTTAAACGTTATCATATTGCGCATTGTGTTTCTTTTGATATTTAAAAGATTAGGCAGTTTTTAAAATAGGTAAACATAAAAACTTCAAACTAAATATTTTTTATATAAAACTAAATATGAATTTACAAAGCAATTCCAACGTGCAATTTTATTCTTGATCAAATGCAATTTGTTTGGGAAATATACATTTAAAAATAACTGTTTAATTTGGATACGTGTGATCGTGTCCAGTTCGAGAATAACAACGTACTTATAGGATTAAAACCAACATGGCCGACACACTCTTATGAGTTTTAAAACTGACAAAAAAACCCGTGTTATTGATAAAATAAACCAAACTAAAATCATCAAAAACAGACGATTATTGTTACTTATTGCTTGTAAATTGAACCACGACTCTGTATACAACAGAAAACACTTGTTGCTGTCGATCCAATCATTCTCAGTGATGAGTAGTTGTGGCGTGCGTCATCGGGCCGGCCGCCATATTGGGTAGCCAGCATTAACGCCTGGCTTCAAATATTGTGTACTGAGGCCATATAAATTATTTTTCTGTGCTCTGTGACTATTAAATACGACATTTGTTCTATTTATTACATTATAGAAACTAGAAGCTGCTGTATGTATGAAAAAGCAACAGCGGTCATTTTGCTTTTATTTTAGAGTTAGTAGCACGGTAAATAGTTAAAACTGAGTGAGGGCATGGGAAATCGGTACGTGAGTTACTAGAAGACGTACCTCACGGCCAACAATCACCCTGAGGTACACAGTTTAGGCTACAATATGTGTCATGTGTCCTACGACGTCACAGACTGTACACACCTGATGAAAAGACTGTAGCATTTTGACTGTTTCATTTTTAACTTCAGGACGTTCCTAACTAACATTCTTTGTAATATTTTGAGCCTAAAAGATATTATTCTATATCGGAATCAAAACGTCATTTTACTCCCGAACTATTTTACACAAATTTAATTAACATCTAAATAATTGAAATGTATATTTATCCGGTGACAACCGCGTCAAGGTGCTATCTACATACACTATTTACAAGATGTTATTTTATAAACACGAACATATAAAATAACACATACTAAACATGGATTGTAAGCTATCCTGTCCAACGGTAGACTTGACCAATCCTGGTCCAATCTCTTTTCCATAGACTTGACCAATCCTGGTCCAATCCTGGGCTGTGCCCGAAGAAAACTGACATGCCCCCTGTCTTGAGGAGAGTGGTGGCGAAGAGGAAGGTAAAGGTGAGACAACCAGACTGCTGTGACGTGGTATCCGCAGTACCATATAAATACCTTAACATCACGCATTACATTAATTGATAAAATCAAACTTACCATGTGTCTGTAGAGGAACGTAGGTCTGATGTAGTACCATGTTGCATGTGGATCGGACTCCACATTCAGGCTCCAAGTAATGGTGCAGGGAACGATTAGTACAGGCACCAGTCGTAACATAGTACCGAAATTCTACAAATATTGAAATTATCACACTTTATACACTGCAATACACAATATATAACTGTACGAACACAACTGAAAAAACTAAAAAAGAGATAAATAACTGGTAGCTGACCACGTGGTGTCAGCGGAAGACTCAGAATGAGAACTAAGAACAAGAACCGATCGACAGGGTAGAGTTGAGGTCGAACCATCCCGCCGACTGTGAGAAAATGAGACCGGAAGTCACTGCTATTATTGCAGTCAAACATGGGGCGGGACTTCACAAAGTATATTTGTGCGATGCGTTCTGCGTTATGGGTGTTTTTATGTTGTAGCTTTTCCGAATAAATGTTTAAGGGTCAGCAGAGGCTGTCGCCCATGTTGGTTTTAATTCCATAAGAACAATGTTATTTTCGACCCAGACATACGATCACGTGTATCCAAACTAAACAGCTATTTTGAAACGGATTTTTTCAAACAAATTGAACTTGATTGCGTTGGAATTCCTTTGTGTATTCCTAACTGGTTTTACAGAACAAATATAAAAAATATATTTTAAAAAGTTTTTATTTTCACCTATTTTCAAAACTTGGTGTATGCATTCAAAATATCAAGAGCAAACCCACTGCGCAATATGATAAAGATTAAAATGACACCTTATACATAAATGTTGGTCAATAAACAACGAAAAAATATGGATTCGCAAATAACATTGTTCTTATAGGATTAAAACCAACATGGCCGACATTCTCTGATGACTTATAAAAAACTTACTGATAGTTCTTATAATTTTCTAGATATTCAAAGGTGCATAGCGAGAAGAAATAAATAGTATTTTATCATAAATAACTTACTTACAAAAAAGGTACCTAAATGAATTAAAAATGTCGAATGCAATCATAGATATATATATATATATATATTCTACCTATAATCTTCCTAATTCTCCAAAAGACTCTAAATCCTGGATTTACAAGTTTATCCAGTGTAAACAAGTTAAAGTGGGTGTAAACAAGGTGTTTACAACTTGTTGATAGGTACGGTAGGAAAAAAGAAGTGGGTTCAGCGACATCTGGCTACGATGGTGTTCACGTGATCATTGTTCAGTGTTGTCAACACTGTAATCCCCACTTTCGCACCGAGACGGCTGGAGGCTCGCTCTGCTGGGAGCCAATGGCGTGGTCGCTTCGGCTATGGCTGATATGCAACGTTGTCATGTTTCAGCACCTGCACTGATGTCACTCGCACTAAATGAAACGGATATACTGATGAATTAAACAAAAATGTGCTTTAAAATATATAAATACTTTTTCGGGTAAGCATACAGACACAAAAAGAAAAATATGCAATATGCGTACGTAGAAGGTTGAATGGAGAAAAAACTTTACTTGATACCCAATATAAGCTACTTTAATAAAAAAGTCTAGCTTTATTCTATTTTGAGTTAGATAATTTGTAATATTCTAATTTTTATTTATTATATTTTTATATATTTAGTTCTTTTATTTATTAGATTTTTTTCTTTTAATAATTTACGCAAAAGTATATTAGGCTATAAATGTCGATACTCCTAGTTCGACAATAGTTTGATATGAACTAGGAGTATCGATAAATATTTCATATGAATGTTCATTTTTCAATGATCAGAGTGATGAGGAAGGGCTTTTTTTTTTTTTTTTTTTTTTTTTTTTTTTTTTTTTTTTTTTTTTTTTGAGGGAGGGGGATTATCGTAGTTGTGAGAGGAATTTTTCTTGGTGTACATTTTATTTTAATTTGTTTATTTTAATATTTTTTGGGTTTTAGGGGTTTTGTTATTAAATTGAGTACAACATGCCGTAAAAAGTAACGGAATTTATTACTGTATTTGATTTACCAAATATACAAAATATAAAAAAATAACGGTTTTGTTTGTTGGAAATCATCTTTTGTTTAGTTGTTTTACCCATATTGAATGAGCCACTGTGCAGTAATTATTTTTTAAACTAATGATAATACAGTAGAACGTCAATAATCCGGAATAATTGGGACCGGACCCCATCCGGATTATCAAATTATCCTGATTATCGAAATTACCTTAAAAAAGGCCAGTATACACGATTAAAGTACATAAACATTTTAAAATGTTATATTTTCTCTTATACAATAAAGGGTTTAGAGGTGAAATTAATCAAAAAAAACATCTTTTATGTTCAAACACTGTATTGTAATTTGTTAGTAGCAACATGTGTACAGTAAAAACATGAAACACTATTTCAGCTTAAAAAAAAGTGTAATAGGTTTTTGAAGTACCTGAAGCAGTAGTGGTTCGTTTTTTCGCAGCTATGTCCTTAATTTGTTTAAATTTTTATGGTACGATGTTTTAATTTTTTGCTACAAGAACAAAACAGGAATATTGATTTTAAAAAGCTAAACGTTTGAATGGATTAAAATCCGGTCGTAACAGTTATGTAAAGTAAAAAATGTCAAAAACCATTTCCGTTTAAAAATTAATTTACATTTGAAACACAATCTGTGTGCAGTAATACGTAGATACAAATCCGGATTATTGACGGTCCGGATTTTTGACGTCCGAATTATCGACGTTCTACTGTAGTTGGGTTCTAGTGAGAACTAATGACAGTCCTGTTTTGGGTTGGTGATGTTTTTTACATGGAGCCTCAGAGAGTTTGGAATATGAGCAAAAAACACTCAAAAATGGAATTTTCTCAAAAACGGCTCTAATTATTTTGAGAAGATTCCATTATTTTCTGATATATGTTATTCTAACATGAATTTCTATGTTAATCTTATTCAGTTCCTGTACCCAATAAATAGAAAAACCTGACTAAACTTTACACTATACAAATAACATGACTTATAATTTAAAATTTTATAACTATTATCCATTGCACTTATTATTTCATGAGAATGTATTTCTAAAAACATCTCGATCGTTAAGCAATAAATTTTAAAAATACTATTTCAATTATCTACAACAAACACAATAAAGGCTGTAGGTTTATAATGTTTTCCATAACAGTTTAGCTCTATATATTTTCCATAATATTTCCCCAAGGTCGTATAGTATGTGTCACATCACCTCTTGGTTAATCATTTAGATTAATATGAACGCCTAACGAGTGTATTTTTAGTCTTATATCAATAATGAATTATTTTCTTTGGTATTATAATATTCAATTTCACAAAATTATATCAACGATTATCAGCGTCAAGCTTCTAAAAAGATGAATGAAGTAAGCCTACTAAAATTCATACAAGGTAAGTGATCTCTGTAAATAGTTATTACTTTGAATTAGTTACGCATTTCGCCACGAGATGGCAGCACTTCCCAGGTAGCAGGAAAATATAGTATGTCGGTAGACAGAAGAATATATAATTGCCAACTGTCAGATGTGTTTTCTCATTTCTCATTTTACAAAAAAAGTCAGAAGGGTTTATAAATAATTATAAATAATTCTGCTTAGTCTGATAAACTGTAATTAATTATAAAGCCAAATGAATGTTTGAATCACAAGTCTGAATTAATAGAGATTATTGGGTTGTTTAATGTAAACTTTGTTAATTAAATAAAACTACAGAATTTATCTAACAGAGTTGATTTAGTTATGCTCTGAAATCTTTTAATTACGAATAATAATGAATTAATTGTTATTCAATTTATGTTCAACACTAATCCATTACTACGATTAGGCCTACACAACTTATCGTTGAAGCTACAAATTTTTAAAAGTATATCAAGAATTTTAACATGTAATACCTATTATTCAGGTTTGTCAGAAAATAGTTCGTATATTTATTTATGATTACAAACCAGTTGATATTTTAATAGATTAAGCTTTTTTAAATATATTGACAGTAAATGAGAAAATATATCATACGTTTATAAACAACTTTTAGTTCTAATATTAGTAGACGTTATTTTCTAACTTTTATTTCTTCACTTCGGAGGGCAGTTACATGGGAAGTGCTGCTCACCCACGGCAAAATGAGAAACTAATTCAAAGTAAGGCTCTAAGAAGTACAATAATTTTATTCAGAAAGGTAGTACAGTAGTTGCATGGAAAGAGATTACTGAAAAGATAAAATTGTTGTTTTAGATTTATATATAAGCCTATGTGTGTAAATAATAGGATATTTATAAATAAATAAATAATTATATACAGTTTTGATTAAGAGTTGTCTTGAAACGGTAACGTCTACATATAGTTTTGTAAGTTACAAAATAATATGACAAAATCTTTAAAAAATATAAATAAACACATATTATAGGAAACGTACATAATATAAGACCAAGAAAAAGCTGTTAATATAGTTAAAAAAATATTACTTACCAATAAAAATATGTGTAGTAAATGTATTTTAGTATAAACCATTAATTAATTGTATCATACATACACCGGTGCTTTAAAATACTGTGTTTATTTATTATGGGTATATTTATAAACTATTGTACAGTTGACAACATCAGATAATATTTTTGAATGTTGAAAATTTTAACTAACGTGAAGAGATAATAAAATTAATTGCGTCTTTATTGATAAACTAGAAAAATGCAACAATTTTCCAGGTTAGAACTACCTATCCATCACCGATGTGAAGTGAGAGGACGAAGTTGTGAATAAAGTTTGGTTTAAAAATCGATTAAAGTCATTCGGAGGGCACGTTGAGGAGTGAGCAGGGGAGGAAGGGGTTGTAAACCAAGTTAGATAGTAGTAGTTAAATAATACACAAACGTAGAGAAACAAAATAAAGGTTTGTAACACTAACTATACGAACTGAAGGTATGTTGTAAAAATTGAGTATATTTAATTTTAAATAAGTTAAATAGACTATGTAAAACTTTAAGCGTAATTCTCTGATTTTTATATTATACATAATATTGTCTTACTTTTTAGTAAGACAATATTATGAATCCCGCAGAATGAGTGAGTCCGTGGGCACTTGATGGCACAATGAATACAATTGATGGATCGAATGCCATTCTAATAGCATTCTACAACGCCAAAAGTCGAGTTATGTTTTTGGTTACGGCATTCAGTCGATCATTATAAAAAAAGATACGCGCAGTATTTTCAAACTTCGAAAACAATACAGTGACTCAGTAAAAAACCCTATCATTGATCCTTCTTGCCCATAAGTGTATTAATTATTATTGTATGAAGGATAATACAAGAAGAATTATCCTTCATAAGTTAGTGGATTCAATTTCACACCACTCGCAACATTTAATGCATACTCCTCCCCCATCCCCAGTATACATATAATTCTACCTTTATAACAAACCTCAGGCCCAAGGAGTCTTTCACAATGCCACAACTATTTCGGAGGGTATACACCTTTTCGGTTATTCTTCGTTAATCTGATTCTTTGTCAATTTCTACGTTCTTCTCTACTAACATTTTTACAGTGGATTCCTTTAGATCTGAATCTTCACAAGAGGTTCCAGAGTAACCGACTATCACCCGGTAAGATTATTTTATCCAGACTTTCGTGCACCTGAGCAACATCATCGATGGGTGTTGCTGTAAAAGATCGTGATCTAAGATTTTCAAAACTCCGTTTTCTTGGTGAGACTTGACTTCGACGCGCATTTTCTTGTCAACAGTTTGTCAAAAGACTACTGTTTACTTCAGTTATCCTTACATCCACAATTATTTAAATAACTAGGAAGATTTCCGATGCTGAAGTTAAAATTGGATTTCACAGTAAATAATTACAGTAAAAATAATCAAGAAGAAAATTCCCCAAAACCAGATTAGATTATTGAAATATCATAAGAAATAAGATGTAGTGAGCCTTATGATATTATAAATGCAACATAAATTGTAGTCTATGGTTACAGTTAACCTAGAAGATACAATATACAAGGAGAAATACGAATGAAAATGAAATCAGTGATGCATAAAAGGTAACAAAATATGACGGAAAACGGTGATGCATGGAACAGTGGAACTGGACCAGTCCCGCTTCTTTTGTTGTTTATATGTTGTTATACGTATGAGATAAAGTACTTAACTTATTCTTTATATTGTATACCCTTACTCTACCAATTTTTCATAGACTGTGCGAGGTACTTTGCAGACACAATAAGGGAGCGAACCGGTACAGTAGAAGGTGAATATTGCTGATAAATCTTCCAGTCTAGGTCGGATTCCAACCAGCGCATCTCTAATCCAAGCTCAAAGTCCTGACGCCTTAAGCATGTTCAAAAGTGCTGATTAGATAAATTTGTTTTTATTTTTACTAATTTAACTAATTACTAACTTTCCATATAAATAATATTATAGAGAGGGGGTGTGCCAACAAAACAAATCATATCATTTTGTAGGTACTGAATTTGTAAATAGTGTTCCGAATCTTGGAACTGGAGGTGAAATTTTCGGTTTCTTTTAAGAGGAGTACTTTATCCAAAACTTACCGGCAGAATATTCAAAATATAATATCTATCTAACAAAAAGATTCCTATAACGAAAAGTTGGAAATTCTTAAAGTTAATCTGGTTGGATAGATGAAACCATCTAGAAAGTAGGGGCAACTCTTCTAGTGAATCTAGGTGACTTGTAGGCTATCAACACTTGTAGGGAAAATATTTAAAAATATGAAACAACACAATAAATGGAAAGTAGCAAAATATCATATGAACATAAAAATACTATATTGATAGTTTTTTTATCTGCAACTCCGTTGAATGATTTATTATAAAAGTCCTCACATAGCTTTAAACTGTGTTTTAGAGCTACTATAAAAAAATCTCGGGTAAGCTCTACGAAATCCTCTACATCTAGTGATTACATTACTCTCAAATCAAGGGAACATTACCCACCCAAAACGCTTGTTTAGAAAGTATCTTCCTATCACCTCACTTTAATTTCCTACTAGTTTATTCAGAATTTGTTGACTGGGTAGAAACAATTCACAGAGTGAGTGAGTGAGTGAGTGAGTGAGTGAGTGAGTGAGTGAGTGAGTGAGTGAGTGAGTGAGTGAGAGAGGGAGAGAGAGAGAGGGGAGAGAAAGAGAGAGAGAGAGAGAGAGAGAGAGAGAGAGAGAGAGAGAGAGAGAGAGAGAGAGAGAGAGAGAGAGAGAGAGAGAGAGAGAGAGAGAGAGAGAGAGAGAGAGAGAGAGAGAGAGAGAGAGAGAGAGAGAGAGAGAGAGAGAGAGAGAGAGAGAGAGCGAGAGAGAGAGAGAGAGAGAGAGAGAGAGAGAGAGAGAGAGAGAGAGAGAGAGAGAGAGAGAGAGAGAGAGAGAGAGAGAGAGAGAGAGAGAGAGAGAGAGAGAGAGAGAGATTTAGTACATAAATTTTGATACTGAAACTTGTTACTGTAACTGATTAACGGTCATTTGGCAATACAACCGGACACTGGTCTGGTGACAGGAAAAGGCAGATGAGGCAATCTGGAACACTTCCTGGCGGGAGGGAAGATGGAAGGTTATTCCAAGCAGGGGGGAGTTAATCCACATCTTAGAGAGCTGTAAATGTATATTCTGATCATAATCTTCTTTAACGATTTCGCCATCTGAAACGGCACGAATTAAAAGAAGGAAACTTCAACAAACCTTTTTACAAGAAAAACTACTAAGCAAAATACCATTTTCTGTTAATACATTACCAGGAGGGTGCCATAAAGATTGTACGTGTATGTGTAGGAGAGAGGGCCATTAACATCGTACAAGGATATGAAGGAGAGAGGGCCATCAGCATCGTAAATATATGTGTAAGACTAAGGATCAACATCGTAAGTGGATGTGTAGGAGAGAGGGCCATCAACATCGTGTAATTGTATGTGCAAGACTAAGGATCAACATCGTAAGTGGATGTGTAGGAGAGAGGGCCATTAACATCGTAAATGTATGTGCAAGACTAAGGATCAACATCGTAAGTGGATGTGTAGGATAGAGGGCCATCAACATCTTACAAGGATATGTAGGAGAGAGGGCCATCAGCATCGTAAATGTATGTGCAAGACTGAGGATCAACACCGTATGTGGATGTGTAAGAGAGAGGATCATCAACATCGTACTTGTATGACTAGAAGAGAGGGCCATCAGCATCGTACTTGTATGTTTAGGAGAGAGGGTAATCAGCATCGTACGAGGATATGTAGGAGGGAGAGCCAACAACATCGTACTTGTATGTCCAGGAGAGGGGGCCATCAACATCGTACGAGGATAAGTAGCAGAGAGGGATATCAAAATCGTACGTGCATCTGTAAGAGGGAGAGCAAGTAACATCGTACTTGTATGTCTAGGAGATAGAGCCATCAGCATCGTACGAGGATAAGTAGCTGAGAGGGCTATCAAAATCGTACGTGCATCTGTAAGAGGGAGAGCAAGTAACATCGTACTTGTATGTCTAGAAGATAGAGCCATCAGCATCGTACGAGGATAAGTAGCAGAGAGGGCTATTAAAATCGTACGTGCATGTGTAAGAGGGAGAGCAAGTAACATCGTACTTGTATGTCTAGGAGATAGAGCCATCAGCATCGTACGAGGATAAGTAGCAGAGAGGGCTATTAAAATCGTACGTGCATGTGTAAGAGGGAGAGCAAGTAACATCGTACTTGTATGTCTAGGAGATAGAGCCATCAGCATCGTACGAGGATAAGTAGCAGAGAGGGCTATTAAAATCGTATGTACCTGTGTAGGACCGTTCCCAGTCTTATGAAAAAATTGACAATTGTTTCAAAAAGTCGATTTTTAGGTATATTATATGTGTGAAGTGTTAAATTTCATAAAGAAATATAACGCCGTCTCCAGACAACAGCCTTTCAAACAGTAGCATCAAAGATAATCATATAGACTATGAACTAACAAATGCTAAATATTGACGATTTCGAGTAAAAGTTTTTCAAAATATGAGTTAGGACTAGAAAAAAAATATCGAACAAAGCTAAGTACAGTTTTCTTTGTTTTTGAATTATTGATATTCAAACCTAGTGTAAATGCTATAAAACTTTCATTATTAAACTAATATAGCGTGAAATAAAATTAAATGATATAAAAAGAATATATAAAAATGTTAAATCATTTGGGGGATTGTACTGAATTCTTGTCAATTAAAAACAATATGATTTAAAGAATAATTTACATATTATAGACAATGTTACCACAAATATAAAGGCGTAAGTGTTGTGCCTTTGTTTATGGACAGCCCAACTTTTAAAACATTTAAATTGATAGAAAGTTTGCAATGAATAATGAACATTGCATTATTCATTTTGGAAATGAGAAAGGTGTGTTGATTCATACAGATTTATACATAATTCACGAAAACACAACTAAACAAAATATGAAAAATGAAATAAATTGATCAAATTGACGAAAGCGAAAAGCAATAAAGCACTTAACATCTGTGGGAAGGTCGTCGCTGTTCCAGTAAATCAATACCAACTGACTCGCTGGAATTCTCCAGTGGCTTTCTTTGTCAACCAAAGAGACTTCTATTTACAGTGTATAAACGGATGAGAATCAACATAATATCTCAAACCTTACGCTATATGAGGTATTACTTACGCGAGTTACATTCTGCAAGAAAATATCACAATTGTGTGTTTTCATTACAATCATCTTCTTTCAATGGGCAAATGATTTATTTCTTTATCAATTGTATCGATTGAGGTAAAAAAAATTCCCAAATTCGTAGTTGTGCAATAAGGTCTAAATGTTCCAATATTTTTAACCTTAACGGCACAGGTAGCCCTCAAAGTACGTTTTTTGCCCAAAACATGTAGAGACTTAAATTAGTCAAAAGTAAACAGTTAAAAGATTTTAACAGCTGTTAGAATGTAAATAATGATGTTTGTAGTAATAAGAAGTTTAATATACACCTTTCTGAACCTTTTTTAACATTGGGCGTTTAAATGTAAATAGGTTGGAAGTCAAGTGCAATGCAATGAGTGTACTTTAGTACAGTCTAACCACTAATATTTGTTGTCAAAAGTCACGTTCTGAGGCCGAAGGACGAGGTGTCACGAGCGCATTGAGTGACGGGGCAGGAACGTGAAGCGTGTAGGGGTAACCACTAGTTAATAATATTATAATATGATAAAGTTTATATTATATATGAATTTATGGTAGATAAGGGGTTTGAAAACCAAAATATAGTTGCAAGACCTAAATATATAGACAAAATATAGTTGCAAGACCTAAATATATAGACAACATATAGTTTTAAGACCTAAATATATAGACAAAATATAGTTGTAAGACCTAAATATATAGACAAAATATAGTTGTAAGACCTAAATATATAGACAAAATATAGTTGTAAGACCTAAATATATAGACAAAATGTAGTTGTAAGACCTAAATATATAGACAAAATATAGTTGTAAGACCTAAATATATAGACAAAATATAGTTGTAAGACCTAAATATATAGACAAAATATAGTTGTAAGACCTAAATATATAGACAAAATATAGTTGTAAGACCTAAATATATAGACAAAATGTAGTCGTAAGACCTAAATATATAGACAAAATATAGTTTTTTACTGCCTGAATAGTATAATTATGTATAAACTTATGGAAATATAAGTTTAAAGGTTATTTTCGTATTTATTTTCATCACACATGACGATATTTTAATTTTAATAAGTTTTATGTGCGTTTGTTTTGGAGATTTCATCACGAGACAGCCAAAGAACATGCTTTGGCCTATTATTATATTCATTAACAGGTCTAACCCAATGCCTATTAACATATGAAAATGTTAATAGGCATTACATTTTGATATGTTAGAACTAAGTCTTGTGAGATTTGTTCATCCCTGACTGATGCTAGCTCCAGCATTGTGGCTCGTACTGAAACATGGTTTACACCTGACAATGTTTCAACCTCTTATTCCAGACAATTTTATCGTTTACAGATCTGACAGGAAATACGATATCAACTGCCCCAGAGAGTGATGCTCTATTTGCTGCAAAGAATTGATCTCATTTCAGAAATATGCTTTGCAAACTTTACTAAGAGTGTTTGGACTAGACACATCTGGAGGAAAGGACCTTTTCTTATTTTGCGATTGACTTGCCACTTCAGGGCATCCTACCAACATCGACTTGATGTTGGGAAAACTTCATGAGGCTTAGCATCTTAATATTGAGAGCTTTAGTGCCTCCCAGCAATAGCTGGGACAAATTCTTCCTTTCACTTTGTGCTATTCCATAGGTAGAATAATTTCACTGTTACAATTTAGATACCATCTGAACAACCCAAGAGAGACATAACTTAATGGACCTTATCTACACAAAACCCAGTAAATAGGGTTACGTCTTGAAAAAGTTGAACTGGTCAAAGAGGACAGTGGCCATCACCCACGTTATATATTCATGGTTGAAAGATTCCCTCAGTAAGAATTTGTTTTCATTTCCTTCAAGGAATTAATCAGGCTTATACTACCACCTTTCTCTAAATGTCTGAACAAATAATCTTCCCTTCATTACTGTTGATAACGCTACCAAAACTTGTAATACATCTGAAATTGAATAAACAGAAAAAAATATAGCAGTGGTTTTACAAATAGTTCACATGTATCCTAAATGGTTTTCTTCCTACTTAATAAGACTACGGAAGAGGAAGCGTTCATAACAAAATTTAAATGTTCCGGAAGAACTGAAGAAAACGAGGATTATTTTACCCTAAATAATTAAAAGTTCTCGAGTCAAGAGCCTACTCCAATCTCACGGTTAAAGTAACTAAGTTACTGCAGCAAGCTGAAGTGAAAAACAGTGTGGCGTCAAAGGTGCTTCTCTTTTCAAGAGCCTAATCCAATCTCACAGTTAATGTAACCAAGTTACTGCAACAAGATGAAGTGATAAACAGTGTGGCGTCAAAGGTGCTTCTCTTTTCAAGAGCCTACTCCAATCTCACGGTTAAAGTAACTAAGTTACTGCAGCAAGCTGAAGTGAAAAACAGTGTGGCGTCAAAGGTGCTTCTCTAGTTAAGAGCCTACTCCAATCTCACGGTTAAAGTAACTAAGTTACTGCAGCAAGCTGAAGTGAAAAACAGTGTGGCGTCAAAGGTGCTTCTCTTTTCAAGAGCCTACTCCAATCTCACGGTTAAAGTAACTAAGTTACTGCAGCAAGCTGAAGTGAAAAACAGTGTGGCGTCAAAGGTGCTTCTCTTTTCAAGAGCCTACTCCAATCTCACAGTTAATGTAACCAAGTAACTGGAACAAGACGAAGTGAAAAACAGTGTGGCGTCAAAGGTGCTTCTCTTTTCAAGAGCCTACTCCAATCTCACGGTTAATGTAACCAAGTAACTGGAACAAGACGAAGTGATAAACAGTGTGGCGTCAAAGGTGCTTCTCTTTTCAAGAGCCTACTCCAATCTCACAGTTAATGTAACCAAGTTATTGCAACAAGATGAAGTGATAAACAGTGTGGCGTCAAAGGTGCTTCTCTTTTCAAGAGCCTACTCCAATCTCACGGTTAATGTAACCAAGTAACTGGAACAAGACGAAGTGATAAACAGTGTGGCGTCAAAGGTGCTTCTCTTTTCAAGAGCCTACTCCAATCTCACAGTTAATGTAACCAAGTTATTGCAACAAGATGAAGTGATAAACAGTGTGGCGTCAAAGGTGCTTCTCTTTTCAAGAGCCTACTCCAATCTCACGGTTAATGTAACCAAGTAACTGGAACAAGACGAAGTGATAAACAGTGTGGCGTCAAAGGTGCTTCTCTTTTCAAGAGCCTACTCCAATCTCACAGTTAATGTAACCAAGTTATTGCAACAAGATGAAGTGATAAACAGTGTGGCGTCAAAGGTGCTTCTCTTTTCAAGAGCCTACTCCAATCTCACGGTTAATGTAACCAAGTAACTGGAACAAGACGAAGTGATAAACAGTGTGGCGTCAAAGGTGCTTCTCTTTTCAAGAGCCTACTCCAATCTCACAGTTAATGTAACCAAGTTATTGCAACAAGATGAAGTGATAAACAGTGTGGCGTCAAAGGTGCTTCTCTTTTCAAGAGCCTACTCCAATCTCACGGTTAATGTAACCAAGTAACTGGAACAAGACGAAGTGATAAACAGTGTGGCGTCAAAGGTGCTTCTCTTTTCAAGAGCCTACTCCAATCTCACAGTTAATGTAACCAAGTTATTGCAACAAGATGAAGTGATAAACAGTGTGGCGTCAAACGTGCTTCTCTTTTCAAGAGCCTACTCCAATCTCACAGTTAATGTAACCAAGTAACTGCAACAAGATGAAGTGATAAACAGTGTGGCGTCAAACGTGCTTCTCTTTTCAAGAGCCTAATCCAATCTCACAGTTAATGTAACCAAGTTATTGCAACAAGATGAAGTGATAAACAGTGTGGCGTCAAAGGTGCTTCTCTTTTCAAGAGCCTACTCCAATCTCACAGTTAATGTAACCAAGTTATTGCAACAAGATGAAGTGATAAACAGTGTGGCGTCAAAGGTGCTTCTCTTTTCAAGAGCCTACTCCAATCTCACGGTTAATGTAACCAAGTAACTGGAACAAGACGAAGTGATAAACAGTGTGGCGTCAAAGGTGCTTCTCTTTTCAAGAGCCTACTCCAATCTCACAGTTAATGTAACCAAGTTATTGCAACAAGATGAAGTGATAAACAGTGTGGCGTCAAAGGTGCTTCTCTTTTCAAGAGCCTACTCCAATCTCACAGTTAATGTAACCAAGTTACTGCAACAAGATGAAGTGATAAACAGTGTGGCGTCAAACGTGCTTCTCTTTTCAAGAGCCTACTCCAATCTCACAGTTAATGTAACCAAGTAACTGCAACAAGATGAAGTGATAAACAGTGTGGCGTCAAACGTGCTTCTCTTTTCAAGAGCCTAATCCAATCTCACAGTTAATGTAACCAAGTTATTGCAACAAGATGAAGTGATAAACAGTGTGGCGTCAAAGGTGCTTCTCTAGTCAAGAGCCTACTCCAATCTCACGGTTAAAGTAACTAAGTTACTGCAGCAAGGTGAAGTGAAAAACAGTGTGGCGTCAAAGGTGCTTCTCTTTTCAAGAGCCTACTCCAATCTCACAGTTAATGTAACCAAGTAACTGCAACAAGATGAAGTGATAAACAGTGTGGCGTCAAACGTGCTTCTCTTTTCAAGAGCCTAATCCAATCTCACAGTTAATGTAACCAAGTTACTGCAACAAGATGAAGTGATAAACAGTGTGGCGTCAAAGGTGCTTCTCTTTTCAAGAGCCTACTCCAATCTCACAGTTAATGTAACCAAGTTATTGCAACAAGATGAAGTGATAAACAGTGTGGCGTCAAAGGTGCTTCTCTAGTCAAGAGCCTACTCCAATCTCACGGTTAAAGTAACTAAGTTACTGCAGCAAGGTGAAGTGAAAAACAGTGTGGCGTCAAAGGTGCTTCTCTAGTTAAGAGCCTACTCCAATCTCACAGTTAATGTAACCAAGTAACTGGAACAAGATGAAGTGATAAACAGTGTGGCGTCAAAGGTGCTTCTCTTTTTAAGAGCCTACTCCAATCTCACAGTTAATGTAACCAAGTTACTGGAACAAGATGAAAAGATAAACAGTGTGGCGTCAAAGGTGCTTCTCTTTTCAAGAGCCTACTCCAATCTCACAGTTAATGTAACCAAGTTACTGGAACAAGATGAAGTGATAAACAGTGTGGCGTCAAAGGTGCTTCTCTTTTCAAGAGCCTACTCCAATCTCACAGTTAATGTAACCAAGTTACTGCAACACGATGAAGTGATAAACAGTGTGGCGTCAAAGGTGCTTCTCTTTTCAAGAGCCTACTCCAATCTCACAGTTAATGTAACCAAGTTACTGCAACAAGATGAAGTGATAAACAGTGTGGCGTCAAAGGTGCTTCTCTTTTCAAGAGCCTACTCCAATCTCACAGTTAATGTAACCAAGTTACTGGAACAAGATGAAGTGATAAACAGTGTGGCGTCAAAGGTGCTTCTCTTTTCAAGAGCCTACTCCAATCTCACAGTTAATGTAACCAAGTTACTGCAACAAGATGAAGTGATAAACAGTGTGGCGTCAAAGGTGCTTCTCTTTTCAAGAGCCTACTCCAATCTCACAGTTAATGTAACCAAGTTACTGCAACACGATGAAGTGATAAACAGTGTGGCGTCAAAGGTGCTTCTCGAGTCAAGAGCCTACTCCAATAAAATGCCTCATCACAAACTGTCTACGAGTTGTTATGTCTCTTGATTAAGTAACTAATTTACTGCAACAAGATGAAGTGATAAACAGTGTGGCGTCAAAGGTGCTTCTCGAGTCAAGAGCCTACTCCAATAAGATGCCTCACCATAAACTGTCTACGAGTTGTTATGTCTCTTGATTAAGTAACTAATTTACTGCAACAAGATGAAGTGATAAACAGTGTGGCGTCAAAGGTGCTTCTCGAGTCAAGAGCCTACTCTAATAAAATGCCTCATCACAAACTGTCTACGAGTTATTATGTCTCTTGATTGAAGTAACTAATTTACTGCAACAAGATGAAGTGATATACAGTGTGGCGTCAAAGGTGCTTCTCGAGTCAAGAGCCTACTCCAATAAGATGCCTCACCACAAACTGTCTACGAGTTGTTATGTCTCTTGATTAAGTAACTAATTTACTGCAACAAGATGAAGTGATAAACAGTGTGGCGTCAAAGGTGCTTCTCGAGTCAAGAGCCTACTCTAATAAAATGCCTCATCACAAACTGTCTACGAGTTGTTATGTCTCTTGATTGAAGTAACTAATTTACTGCAACAAGATGAAGTGATAAACAGTGTGGCGTCAAAGGTGCTTCTCGAGTCAAGAGCCTACTCCAATAAGATGCCTCACCACAAACCGTCTACGAGTTGTTATGTCTCTTGATTAAAGTAACCCAATTTAACCGTCTTTCATTTTTTACTCGACTTTAGGTGACTTTTTTTACATATTAATTTACAAAGCTGGCTGTTTAGTTGTTGGAATAAACATTGTTATCTTCATGAATTTATCATGGCAATCTTAAAATGTTTACTAACTAACTAACGTTTTGATACACAACCAGCCAAGAGACTAATATCTTACACACAGTACAGAGGCAAATTTAACGATATCCATGAGGTTCAAACATTATTTCTCATTATATTTCGTGCTAATAAAAAGGTTTAGAAAAGGAGAGAAAATGTTTAACAAATTGAAAAATCCGAAATTATATATCGGTTATATAGCCGATATTAATAAAAGAAAATATAAATACTAATAGAACGATATATCGAAACATAATTATCAATATTTCATATATATATATATATCGATATATCGTTGCCATTCCTAATCAAAAATGGTCTTCAGTTATCTTTAAATGGGTTAAATTTCAATATCTTACGTGGAGAACTGTGTTACTGAAATGGTTGAAAATAAAATTAGTCTATTAAACAAAATATAAATATTATAATAATACATGATAGATATAATTTACATAAGTGACAATGATACCGTTATGACAAATAAATACTCAAGTGAAGACTTTGCTCGAGTAACTTATGCTACATGTGTCGTATAAGACTTGTGGACTTCCATCACCAAATTTAGGCTCAACAGGACACTGAACCGGAGTTGTGATTTCCGTTAAACTAAGTGCTCCATTTCCAATCATGGCCAAACTCGATTTCACTTTCATTACCACTGTCGTCATCAGTTGTGTCCTTGTATTTTGTAAAATAGGCACTGCCATATTGCTACAAAAAAAAAAAACGTTTAAATAATTCGATACGAAATAAAGTAAAATGCATTAAAATATAAGTTTTCACATAAATCCCTTTTTTATTTATTACTATTCCTTTATTAACCATTTCCAATAAGACACCCTCACAGTAATATAGTCTCCCAAAATTCACAATGTGAGTAAGTAAAGCCTCTACGACGACATATCTCATACTTAAGTAGTTGTTTCCTGAAGGGAGTGTATCACGTAACATTGATACAAGCTCACTGTCTCCCCCAGGGAGTCTATTAACACCACTCGCTTGCCTCATGATTAACACTGTGAGTAAGTAAAGCCTCTATGACGACATATCTCACACTTAAGTAGTTGTTTCCTGAAGGGAGTGTATCACGTAACATTGATACAAGCTCACTGTCTCCCCCAGGGAGTCCATTAACACCACTCGCTTGCCTCATGATTCACAATGTGAGTAAGTAAAGCCTCTATGACGACATATCTCACACTTAAGTAGTTGTTTCCTGAAGGGAGTGTATCACGTAATATTGATACAAGCTCACTGTCTCCCCCAGGGAGTCCAGTAACATTACACGCTTGCCTCGTGATTCAAAATGGAAGTAAGTAAAGCCTCTACGCCGACATATACCACACTTGTGTAGATGTTTCCTGAAGGTAGATATCACGTAACAATGATACAAGCTCACTGTCTCCCCCAGGGAGTCCATTAACACCACTCGCTTGCCTCGTGATTCACAATGTGAGTGAGTAAAGCCTCTACGCTGACATATCTCACACTTGTGTAGATGTTTCCTGAAGGTAGATATCACGTAACATTGATACAAGCTCACTGTCTCCCCCAGGGAGTCCATTAACACCACTCGCTGGCCTCGTGATTCACAATGTGAGTAAGTATAGCCTCTACGCCGACATATCCCACACTTGTATAGATGTTTCCTGAAGGTAGATATCACGTAACAATGATACAAGCTCACTGTCTCCCCCAGGGAGTCCATTAACACCACTCGCTTGCCTCGTGATTCACAATGTGAGTAAGTAAAGCCTCTACGCCGACATATCTCATACTTGTGTAGATGATTCCTGAAAGTAAATATCACGTAACAATGATACAAGCTCACAGTCTCTCCAAGGGAGTCCATTAAAACCACTCGCTTGCCTCGTGATTCACAATGCGTTTAACTAAAGCCTCTACGCCAACATATCCCACACTTGTGTAGATGTTTCCTGAAGGTAGATATCACGTAACAATGATACAAGCTCACTGTCTCACCCAGGGAGTCCATTGACACCACTCGCTTGCCTCGTGATTCACGATGTGAGTAAGTAAAGCCTCTACGACGACATATCTCACACTTGTGTAGATGTTTCCTGAAGGTAGATATCACGTAACAATGATACAAGCTCACTGTCTCCCCCAGGGAGTCCATTAAAACCACTCGCTTGTCTCGTGATTCACAATGTGAGTAAGTAAAGCCTCTACGCTGACATATCTCACACTTGTGTAGATGTTTCCTGAAGGTAGATATCACGTAACAATGATACAAGCTCACTGTCTCCCCCAGGGAGTCCATTAAAACCACTCGCTGGCCTCGTGATTCACAATGTGAGTAAGTAAAGCCTCTACGCTGACATATCTCACACTTGTGTAGATGTTTCCTGAAGGTAGATATCACGTAACAATGATACAAGCTCACTGTCTCCCCCAGGGAGTCCATTAACACCACTTGCTTGCCTCGTGATTCACGATGTGAGTAAGTAAAGCCTCTAAGCTGACATATCTCACACTTGTGTAGATGTTTCCTGAAGGTAGATATCACGTAATAATGATAAAAGCTCACAGTCTCTCCAAGGGAGTCCATTAATACCACTCGCTTGCCTCGTGATTCACAATGTGAGTAAGTAAAGCCTCTACGCCGACATATCTCACACTTGTGTAGATGTTTCCTGAAGGTAGATATCACGTAACATTGATACAAGCTCACTGTCTCCCCCAGGGAGTCCATTAACACCACTCGCTTGCCTCGTGATTCACAATGCGTTTAACTAAAGCCTCTACGCCGACATATCTCACACTTGTGTAGATGTTTCTTGAAGGGAGTTTATCACGTAACAATGATACAAGCTCACTGTCTCACCCAGGGAGTCCATTAACACCACTCGCTTGCCTCGTGATTCACGATGTGAGTAAGTAAAGCCTCTACGACGACATATCTCACACTTGTGTAGATGTTTCCTGAAGGTAGATATCACGTAACAATGATACAAGCTCACTGTCTCCCCCAGGGAGTCCATTAAAACCACTCGCTTGTCTCGTGATTCACAATGTGAGTAAGTAAAGCCTCTACGCTGACATATCTCACACTTGTGTAGATGTTTCCTGAAGGTAGATATCACGTAACAATGATACAAGCTTACAGTCTCTCCAAGGGAGTCCATTAACACCACTCGCTTGCCTCGTGATTCACAATGTGAGTAAGTAAAGCCTCTACACTGACATATCTCACACTTGTAAAGATGTTTCCTGAAGGTAGATATCACGTAACAATGATACAAGCTCACTGTCTCCCCCAGGGAGTCCATTAAAACCACACGCTTGCCTCGTGATTCACAATGTGAGTAAGTAAAGCCTCTACGCTGACATATCTCACACTTGTGTAGATGTTTCCTGAAGGTAGATATCACGTAACAATGATACAAGCTTACAGTCTCTCCAAGGGAGTCCATTAACACCACTCGCTTGCCTCGTGATTCACAATGTGAGTAAGTAAAGCCTCTACGCTGACATATCTCACACTTGTGTAGATGTTTCCTGAAGGTAGATATCACGTAACAATGATACAAGCTCACTGTCTCCCCCAGGGAGTCCATTAACACCACTCGCTTGCCTCGTGATTCACGATGTGAGTAAGTAAAGCCTCTACGCTGACATATCTCACACTTGTGTAGATGTTTCCTGAAGGTAGATATCACGTAATAATGATACAAGCTCACAGTCTCTCCAAGGGAGTCCATTAATACCACTCGCTTGCCTCGTGATTCACAATGTGAGTAAGTAAAGCCTCTACGCCGACATATCTCACACTTGTGTAGATGTTTCCTGAAGGTAGATATCACGTAACAATGATACAAGCTCACTGTCTCCCCCAGGGAGTCCATTAACACCACTCGCTTGCCTCGTGATTCACAATGCGTTTAACTAAAGCCTCTACGCCGACATATCTCACACTTGTGTAGATGTTTCTTGAAGGGAGTTTATCACGTAACAATGATACAAGCTCACTGTCTCCCCCAGGGAGTCCATTAACACCACTCGCTTGCCTCGTGATTCACGATGTGAGTAAGTAAAGCCTCTACGCTGACATATCTCACATTTGTGTAGATGTTTCCTGAAGGTAGATATCACGTAACAATGATACAAGCTCACTGTCTCCTACAAGCTCACTGTCTCCCCCAGGGAGTCCATTAACACCACTCGCTTGCCTCGTGATTCACAATGCGTTTAACTAAAGCCTCTACGCCGACATATCTCACACTTGTGTAGATGTTTCTTGAAGGGAGTTTATCACGTAACAATGATACAAGCTCACTGTCTCCCCCAGGGAGTCCATTAACACCACTCGCTGGCTTCGTGATTCACAATGTGAGTAGGTAAAGCCTCTACGCTGACATATCTCACACTTGTGTAGATGTTTCCTGAAGGTAGATATCACGTAACAATGATACAAGCTTACAGTCTCTCCAAGGGAGTCCATTAACACCACTCGCTTGCCTCGTGATTCACAATGTGAGTAAGTAAAGCCTCTACGCTGACATATCTCACACTTGTGTAGATGTTTCCTGAAGGTAGATATCACGTAACAATGATACAAGCTCACTGTCTCCTACAAGCTCACTGTCTCCCCCAGGGAGTCCATTAACACCACTCGCTTGCCTCGTGATTCACAATGCGTTTAACTAAAGCCTCTACGCCGACATATCTCACACTTGTGTAGATGTTTCTTGAAGGGAGTTTATCACGTAACAATGATACAAGCTCACAGTCTCTCCAAGGGAGTCCATTAACACCACTCGCTTGCCTCGTGATTCACGATGTGAGTAAGTAAAGCCTCTACGCTGACATATCTCACACTTGTGTAGATGTTTCCTAAAGGTAGATATCACGTAACAATGATACAACCTCACAGTCTCTCCAAGGGAGTCCATTAACACCACTCGCTTGCCTCGTGATTCACAATGTGAGTAAGTAAAGCCTCTACGCTGACATATCTCACTCTTGTGTAGATGTTTCCTGAAGGTAGATATCACGTAACAATGATACAAGCTCACTGTCTCCCCCAGGAAGTCCATTAACACCACTCGCTGGCTTCGTGATTCACAATGTGAGTAGGTAAAGCCTCTACGCTGACATATCTCACACTTGTGTAGATGTTTCCTGAAGGTAGATATCACGTAACAATGATACAAGCTCACTGTCTCCCCCAGGGAGTCCATTAACACCACTCGCTTTCCTCGTGATTCACAATGTGAGTAAGTTAAGCCTGTGCGCTGACATATCTCACACTTGTGTAGATGTTTTCTGAAGGTAGATATCACGTAAAAACGATACAAGCCCACTGTCTCCTCCCGGGAGTCCATTAACACCACTCGCTTGCCTCGTGATTCACAATGTGAGTGAGTAAAGCCTCTACGCTGACATATCTCACACTTGTGTAGATGTTTCCTGAAGGTAGATATCACGTAACAATGATACAAGCTCACTGTCTCCCCCAGGGAGTCCATTAACACCACTCGCCTGCCTCGTGATTCACAATGCGTTTAACTAAAGCCTCTACGCCGACATATCTCACACTTGTGTAGATGTTTCTTGAAGGGAGTGTATCACGTAACAATGATACAAGCTCACTGTCTCCCCCAGGGAGTCCATTAACACCACTCGCCTGCCTCGTGATTCACAATGCGTTTAACTAAAGCCTCTACGCCGACATATCTCACACTTGTGTAGATGTTTCCTGAAGGTAGATATCACGTAACAATGATACAAGCTCACTGTCTCCCCCAGGGAGTCCATTAAAACCACTCGCTGGCCTCGTGATTCACAATGTGAGTAAGTAAAGCCTCTACGCTGACATATCTCACACTTGTGTAGATGTTTCCTGAAGGTAGATATCACGTAACAATGATACAAGCTTACAGTCTCTCCAAGGGAGTCCATTAACACCACTCGCTTGCCTCGTGATTCACAATTTGAGTAAGTAAAGCCTCTACGCTGACATATCTCACACTTGTGTAGATGTTTCCTGAAGGTAGATATCACGTAACATTGATACAAGCTCACTGTCTCCCCCAGGGAGTCCATTAACACCACTCGCTTGCCTCGTGATTCACGATGTGAGTAAGTAAAGCCTCTACGCTGACATATCTCACACTTGTGTAGATGTTTCCTGAAGGTAGATATCACGTAATAATGATAAAAGCTCACAGTCTCTCCAAGGGAGTCCATTAATACCACTCGCTTGCCTCGTGATTCACAATGTGAGTAAGTAAAGCCTCTACGCCGACATATCTTACACTTGTGTTGATGTTTCCTGAAGGTAGATATCACGTAACATTGATACAAGCTCACTGTCTCCCCCAGGGAGTCCATTACCATCACTCGCTTGCCTCGTGATTCACAATGTGAGTAAGTAAAGCCTCTACGCTGACATATCTCACACTTAAGTAGTTGTTTCCTGAAGGGAGTGTATCACGTAACATTGATACAAGTTCACAGTCTCTCCAAGGGAGTTCATTACACCACTCGCTTGCCTCGTGATTCACAATGCGTTTAACTAAAGCCTCTACGCCGACATATCTCACACTTGTGTAGATGTTTCCTGAAGGTAGATATCACGTAACAATGATACAAGCTCACTGTCTCCCCCAGGGAGTCCATTAACACCACTCGCTTGCCTCGTGATTCACAATGTGAGTAAGTAAAGTCTCTACGCTGACATATCCCACACTTGTATAGATGTTTCCTGAAGGTAGATATCACGTAACAATGATACAAGCTCACTGTCTCCCCCAGGGAGTCCATTAACACCACTCGCTGGCTTCGTGATTCACAATGTGAGTAGGTAAAGCCTCTACGCTGACATATCTCACACTTGTGTAGATGTTTCCTGAAAGTAGATATCACGTAACAATGATACAAGCTCACTGTCTCCCCCAGGGAGTCCATTAACACCACTCGCTTGCCTCGTGATTCACAATGCGTTTAACTAAAGCCTCTACGCCGACATATCTCACACTTGTTTAGATGTTTTCTGAAGGTAGATATCACGTAACAATGATACAAGCTCACTGTCTCCCCCAGGGAGTCCATTAACACCACTCACTTGCCTCGTGATTCACAATGCGTTTAACTAAAGCCTCTACGCCGACATATCTCACACTAGTGTAGATGTTTCTTGAAGGGAGTGTATCACGTAACATTGATACAAGCTCACTGTCTTCCCCAGGGAGTCCATTAACACCACTCGCTTGCCTCGTGATTCACAATGTGAGTACCGTAACTAAAGCCTCTACGACGACTAATCTCACACTTGTGTAGATGTTTCTTGATGGGAGTGTATCACGTAACATTGATACAAGCTCACTGTCTGCCCCAGGGAGTCCATTAACACCACTCGCTTGCCTCGTGATTCACAATGTGAGTAACTAAAGCCTCTACGCCGACATATCTCACACTTGTGTAGATGTTTCTTGAAGGGTGTGTATGACGTAACAACGATACAAGTTCACAGTATTCAATAAGGAATAGTATATTGTTTTTGTTTTTTAGTTACTTTAGTACTCCTTCAGTTTTACGTTATTTCGAGTGGAAACGTTATATTCAAACTTTATTAAACATTGCTAAACAAAGATTTAACTCCGATAGTCGACAATATGGGAGAAAAGAGAGCGGATGGTTTTGGTTGTAAGTTGCCAATATTATTTCTAAACATCTCCGGGTCAAGATTGAAATATCAAGACAGGCAAAATGGTATTTCGTGATTTGGCATATCATTGGCTAAACATAATCGGCTTTTCATCGCCAACTAAAAACAAGTTTTCAAATCACTGTAATTCTAATATTTACTGGAAATTAATGTGTGTTATAATACCAGTACTAATATTTCACAAATTGACTTGTTAGCACAGAAAGTTTTGTTTTATTTTTGTAGTTAGAGATATAATATAGTATTTATAGAGGAAATATACTTTACCTATTTATTCTCTGAATAACTCGAGTCCAAGGGAAGTGCCCGAGAGAAAACAATATGGGGCCAAACTGATTTAATGCAAACAATTGCCAAGTCTATATTAATCTCTACAAATGTATGAATGTTATGCGGGATATTTTAAACGGGTCTATATAATTGTAATACATTGTTCTAAATGGCATTTATAGTATGACTAATAGTAAAATTATCAACTGGAGCTATGTTTAAATTTGACTGTTTAAGTTATCTTAGGATTGAAAAATATCCAATTAAAGAAATGAGCGAGTACTTTTAAATTTGCAAAAAGATTTATAAATCTTTTACTGTTGACTGCGCAGATGCCGTTTAATGTAAGTTACAATTTATATATTAGCGTACTCCTGCTACCCGAGATTAAACACAAACAATAAATGCAAAATACAACTTTGAGAAACATTGGTTTTAATATTGGCCCATAAGATTACGATGTTTACTAGATCTGTTCCATTCCTTACCACATCATGGTGTGAATTTAAAATAATTTCATCCTCGAAATTGCTTTCAATTAAAAAGGGAACCAACTTAAATAAAGGTTTAAATGAAACGGAGAAGATTCATGAGTAAAGAAAGGTTTGTATGACAGAAAGCAAATACAAATATTATGAGTTAAAAACTCATTTAGGTGGTTTGTTTGTAATATATACAATACATAAGAAGGGGAAGGGGTTGCAAATTTTGAATAATTATACATAATACACTTTGTATGAGCACTATGCCGGTAAACCAGTTCTCAATTTTTTTTATTTTTAAGGAGAGGCAGATCTCCTTCTTAACCTTACTCTGCCCATTTCCCATAGACTGTTGATATGTTCGAAGAACTTATTCAGACTTAGTAATGGGGTGAACCAGTACAGTAAAAGGTGAATATTGCTGATAAATCTTCCAGTCTAGGCCGGATTCGAACCAGCGCTGCCTCTAACCCAAGCTCAAAGTCCTGACGCCTTAGACCGCTCGGCCACCGGCTCACCCAATGTGACGCCAATAAAACTTTATACGTTTTTTTAAAGGAGAATATGAATGATTACACGCGTGTAGGGGAGTGTACATGACCTGTGTAGTCTGGTTAATAACTGAGTACGACTAATACTCAGAAAGAGCAATTTATTAGTAGCCCAACTAAACAAACTACTCATTTACGTGGAATTCGAACCACACATTGTTGGTCCGATTTTCAGCTGACTGATAAGCCTGGTACTTGTTTACCTCCCCTATTCAACATCATGAAATTAACTAACACCCAACACGGACACACCAGACTTCTCAAGTAGTGTCCACGCCGATAGCAACTATTGAGCGGACGCCATTTCGGCCCGAGCATAGAACGTATCACTTACCATCTCCATAAAACTTTATCTCCAAGTAGCTGGATTACAACAATGTGACGCTAGAGCTGTAAGCACTGTGCAAACAAATGATTGGCTACTTAAAATAGGAAGGTAAGGGCAGGAGGGGAGGTGACAGACAATTTTGACATTTTGAACATTTTAAATTTCTAGCGCACAACTGAGAAGAATAAATTCAGTATTACAGAATAAACTATAACTTGATATATGTAATTGTTTTAAATTCTCTGACATTAATCATATGGTTTTTAATGTACAACAAATAATTAAAATAAAATTACGAAATATAATTGAAAATTAGATGATAAATTAGGAATATCAGATAGGTTTTGAATATTACAATGACTAGAGAGTGTTTGCATTTGAATATTAACTGAGATTCATTTTTAACATAAAAATATCCCGTTATTCCTATGGTGTTACGTAAGAACTATGTTCTGTAAAGATTCTCACAGTGGGGTGAATGTGAGCAGAATGGGAAGGTGGACCTGTTGAGCCCATCCAAATACTCTAAGCATCGCCAACGTTGTTGATAATCTATTCGAGTCACATGTAATTTTATCAAATTAAACCAGTCTATACATTTTGCTTTGTTCAAAAGTTATTATTTTGCATAAGTAAAAATAACACAAAACTCGAAAAGTAGTGAATGGAATCACTTGAACTTACCAGCGTGTTTGAATATTTAGATCCTAAAATTGTAAAAGAGAACCGGGCATTTCAGGCGTTACCCGAACATGTCACAAATGAAAAAAAAATGTCAGTGCTGAAAAAGAGTGACTTTGACCAGCTGAATGCGCATATTATAATATCCTAATCATATCCTGCAAGTTTTATGTAAGTAGATGATTGATTATTTATGTAAACAATTATTAACTGTATGTTGCTAATAATTAATTAACATCAGTCTAAGCCACAGCAAAGCGTTGCCGGGCTTAGCTAGTTTAGTTTATAACGGTACTGCTGTTGCCAGAATTGTATAATCGATACATATTATTTACTGATATTTAAATTATTTTGTATTTACTATGCAAATTAATTTCAACAAAGTAAACTCGGAAACGATATGTGGTGATAATCAAACGCAGCGTTCCCAGTTATTGACGCCGGGCAAATAACTAGACAGTGCCAGGAACAGTTTGGAAGGTTTAAATTGCGATTTGTTTAATGGGGGAGATGAGAATAGGGGATGGAAATGATTTTCATTACAACTTTGCGTTTAATCAATATTTAAACAGTATTTTCAATAATCAATGGACAACTATTATACATCAAGTAAATGTTTCCAAAGAACTGGCACAAACTTTCCCCTCATATTTGTGCCAGGGGAAAAACTTTGAAAAAAAAACAAAAAAATATCAAAACTGTGAAATTAACAGCTTGATTCTTGAATATGTTTTTTGGCCTAAACTGTGAGTACCGCAAACATATTTTAATACATGGTTGACAGGAGTTTTTTCTATTTATAAGTTTTATCAATTACAGAATGTTAACTTTGTAAGAAAAACGATTCTTATCAATTCCCTAAAATGTTGTTTTCTTTGCATCTACAGGCCCTACAATTAATTACTTGGTCTTGTTGTAATTCTTATGAAATGTTTAGTTACAATACATTACTTTTATATGCATAAGTAAGTGCAGTGGCTTTCATATTGATCTAAATCAATTAATTGAAAATGATCAATATAAAGTGATTTAAAATTGATTTTAATATATTTAAAATAACTGTATTTACTTGCGCTTAAAAAAGTAATTTATCATAACTATTCATTTTATAAGGAACATGACTAAGTAATTAGTTTTACGACCTTTTGGAAATTGGTAAGAACTTTTTTCATGAAATGTTAAAATGCTGAATTTTATAAAATATATAGGAAACATTTCTATCAAGCAGATAATGAAATATGAATGCAATACAAAAACGGTTATTTGAGTAATAAAATCATAAAGTTGATACACAGTGAAAACTAGTACAAATTCCGGTACATATTTTGTTCCAACTAAGGTAGAAAATTACTAAAATGTATAACAAAATCGTATAACGTAACGTACAATTAAAAAAAGAAAACAAAGGTGTAGTTGGATTTGTTGCAGGCCTCTTAGTTTCTTGGTTAACAACCTTTAAACTCGAGTATAAATAATTTTTGCGCTGATCTCGTATTTGTCTGACCTTCGGTGGATTGACAGCCTATTCTCAGTTTCTTCCCCTCGACACCCACCCCAGCTTAGATTTCTCCCTCCAGTAGTGTCCATGCCTATGGTGTCAGTATGAATTAACATTGTGTCAGTATGAAGAGGACAGAATCACCCATAATTAGGGATGTCACATATTTTCAACATATTGATAAATCGAACTATCGATATGTCGCAAACCAAATATCGATCTAACTATAATATCGAAATATATCGATTTATAGAGTAACCGATACATTGAATTGTAAATGGGTTATCTGTTTAAAATGATGCATCAACTCTTATGACATTAAAAAAATACATATTAGCATGGAACATGCTTTAGTCTTGACCTAACTGTCTGAAAACGTTACGTTACGCGAGAGGGTGACGCGGGAAGGTGACGCGTAACCATGAAAACACAATGACATATCAGTGTTGACTTCAATAATGATTTTATTTGCAAGTGTTCATCAAAGTACATCTTTAGTTTCCATGACAACTCTTGTTTTGTAATTCCTTACATGAAATCTAAAATTCGTTGTTTTCGGAGAAATACATTTGCAGAAATTATTAAAAAGGAGCCACCGGGTAGCAGCCGTGATCTATTACCGGGTAGCAGCCGTGATCTATTACCGGGTAGCATCCGTGATCTATTACCAAGTAGCAGCCAAGAGCTAAAGCATGTTCCATGTTTCTTGAATTTTAGCCGTAGGCTCTAAGCAAAAAGATCCGGGGGTCCAGGGGGCTTGCCCCCTGGTGAGGCCCGCAGGGCCGAGTTTTTTTGCTATCAATATTTAGAATAGCTTACTGAATGTAAAAATGAAATAAATTTATCCACATGAAAATAGTAGATGTGGGTTAGAATGAAAAAAAAAATCAAAATAAGAATAATTATACCTTTAATTATTATGTTAATTACAAAGGAATAATATACGAGTAATAACATTTGTTTCACATTAAAAGTGCCATTAGGCTTATTATAAACACTAAACTTCCACCCAGTGGTCTACAATAAACTGCATTTTAGTGCGTTAACAACACGTAAAAGACCTAAATTAAGTTTCTTTATTGTTTCAATTCATGTTTTGTACGTATAAGATGCAATTTAAATGTGTTTTTTCCCGAATCGTGATGATTTTAAGGAGAGAGAGAATAACATAAAAAATTAGTGATATTATATATCGGACCAAAATATCGATTTACCCGAATGCATCGAAAGAAAATATTAAAAATAATATATCGATATATCGAAACGTATTTATCGATATTTCCGATATATCGATATATCGAAACATGGTCATCGAGATTTTCGATATATCGATGTATCGAAACATATAATCATAGAGATTTCCAATATTTTGATATATCGAAACATATTCAACGAGATTTCCGATAAATCAATAAATTGTTGCCATCCCTATCTATAATCACCACAACATTCAGCCCCTAATAAGGTGGGTTGCACCTAGGTGTCCTAGACGAAAGAAAGCCGTGATACTGTTAATCTTAACAGTCGTAAAGTAACAACAGTAAATTACCACGCAATGACGTTCTACTAAATGACCACAGGTATCTTTCTTTGATAAATGCAGAGATCCTGGAAGAAAGGTAAGGATGCAGCCAAATTAGTATTGTTGTCTCAGTTAAAGCCCTCTTCAGTTATTCTCCTCAGTTTTAGTTCAGGACGAATGACAACTTACAGTAGAAAACCAATAACTGATACAGCGATGTTTTAGAAGTTATATCGTGGATGCCTGAGGGGTTGAGGGGTGAGGGATGCATACAGATGGTTGTTTACGTCTAAGCCTGCAACTTTCTAGTGGAAACACACTTCTTCTCCAGGCTTCCCAGCAGATATACGTTTAAACATGTGAAATTTGCGATATTCTTAAGGAAAGTAGAGAAGAAAACCCTTATGTTATTTTTATATATAATCTGGGATATATAATCTCCTTTAAATAATATGTCTACACTATAACATGTTTTTCACCAACACTAAATATTTTCAATTATTCATTAGAGAAGAACGCGACAAATTTACTACCTTGTGACAAAGATTAACATATGAGAATTAATAATAATATAGGACAAATTTACTACCTTGTGACAAAGGTTAACGTATGTGAATTAATAATATTATATGGTACAAATTTACTACCTTGTGACAAAGATTAACGTTTGTGAATTAATAATAATATAGGACAAATTTACTACCTTGTGACAAAGATTAACTTATGTAAATTAATAATAATATAGGACAAGTTTACTACCTTGTGACAAAGATTAACGTATGTGAATTAATAATAATATAGGACAAATTTACTACCTTGTGACAAAGATTAACGTATGTGAATTAATAATAATATAGGACAAATTTACTACCTTGTGACAAAGATTAACGTATGAGAATTAATAATAATATAGGACAAATTTACTACCTTGTGTCAAAGATTAACGTTTGTGAATGAATAATAATACAGGACAAATTTACTACCTTGTGACAAAGATTAACGTATGTGAATTAATAGGACAAATTTACTACCTTGTCACAAAGATTAACGTTTGTGAATGAATAATAATATAGGACAAATTTACTACCTTGTGTCAAAGATTAACGTTTGTGAATGAATAATAATACAGGACAAATTTACTACCTTGTGACAAAGATTAACGTATGTGAATTAATAGGACAAATTTACTACCTTGTCACAAAGATTAACGTTTGTGAATGAATAATAATATAGGACAAATTTACTACCTTGTGACAAAGATTAACGTTTGTGAATGAATAATAATATAGGACAAATTTACTACCTTGTGACAAAGATTAACGTTTGTGAATGAATAATAATACAGGACAAATTTACTACCTTGTGACAAAGATTAACGTTTGTGAATGAATAATAATATAGGACAAATTTACTACCTTGTGACAAAGATTAACGTTTGTGAATGAATAATAATATAGGACAAATTTACTACCTTGTGTCAAAGATTAACGTTTGTGAATGAATAATAATACAGGACAAATTTACTACCTTGTGACAAAGATTAACGTATGTGAATTAATAGGACAAATTTACTACCTTGTCACAAAGATTAACGTTTGTGAATGAATAATAATATAGGACAAATTTACTACCTTGTGACAAAGATTAACGTTTGTGAATGAATAATAATATAGGACAAATTTACTACCTTGTGTCAAAGATTAACGTTTGTGAATGAATAATAATATAGGACAAATTTACTACCTTGTCACAAAGATTAACGTTTGTGAATGAATAATAATATAGGACAAATTTACTACCTTGTCACAAAGATTAACGTTTGTGAATGAATAATAATATAGGACAAATTTACTACCTTGTCACAAAGATTAACGTTTGTGAATTAATAATAATATAGGACAAATTTACTACCTTGTGTCAAAGATTAACGTTTGTGAATGAATAATAATATAGGACAAATTTACTACCTTGTGACAAAGATTAACGTTTGTGAATGAATAATAATATAGGACAAATTTACTACCTTGTGACAAAGATTAACGTTTGTGAATGAATAATAATATAGGACAAATTTACTACCTTGTGACAAAGATTAACGTTTGTGAATGAATAATAATATAGGACAAATTTACTACCTTGTGACAAAGATTAACGTTTGTGAATGAATAATAATATAGGACAAATTTACTACCTTGTCACAAAGATTAACGTTTGTGAATGAATAATAATATAGGACAAATTTACTACCTTGTGACAAAGATTAACGTATGAGAATTAATAATAATATAGGACAAATTTACTACCTTGTGACAAAGATTAACGTTTGTGAATGAATAATAATATAGGACAAATTTACTACCTTGTCACAAAGATTAACGTTTGTGAATGAATAATAATATAGGACAAATTTACTACCTTGTCACAAAGATTAACGTTTGTGAATGAATAATAATATAGGACAAATTTACTACCTTGTGACAAAGATTAACGTTTGTGAATGAATAATAATATAGGACAAATTTACTACCTTGTCACAAAGATTAACGTTTGTGAATGAATAATAATATAGGACAAATTTACTACCTTGTGACAAAGATTAACGTATGAGAATTAATAATAATATAGGACAAATTTACTACCTTGTGACAAAGATTAACGTTTGTGAATGAATAATAATATAGGACAAATTTACTACCTTGTCACAAAGATTAACGTTTGTGAATGAATAATAATATAGGACAAATTTACTACCTTGTCACAAAGATTAACGTTTGTGAATGAATAATAATATAGGACAAATTTACTACCTTGTGACAAAGATTAACGTTTGTGAATGAATAATAATATAGGACAAATTTACTACCTTGTCACAAAGATTAACGTTTGTGAATGAATAATAATATAGGACAAATTTACTACCTTGTGACAAAGATTAACGTATGAGAATTAATAATAATATAGGACAAATTTACTACCTTGTGACAAAGATTAACGTTTGTGAATGAATAATAATATAGGACAAATTTACTACCTTGTGACAAAGATTAACGTATGAGAATTAATAATAATATAGGACAAATTTACTACCTTGTGACAAAGATTAACGTTTGTGAATGAATAATAATATAGGACAAATTTACTACCTTGTCACAAAGATTAACGTTTGTGAATGAATAATAATATAGGACAAATTTACTACCTTGTCACAAAGATTAACGTTTGTGAATGAATAATAATATAGGACAAATTTACTACCTTGTGACAAAGATTAACATTTGTGAATGAATAATAATATAGGACAAATTTACTACCTTGTGACAAAGATTAACGTATGAGAATTAATAATAATATAGGACAAATTTACTACCTTGTGACAAAGATTAACGTTTGTGAATGAATAATAATATAGGACAAATTTACTACCTTGTCACAAAGATTAACGTTTGTGAATGAATAATAATATAGGACAAATTTACTACCTTGTCACAAAGATTAACGTTTGTGAATGAATAATAATATAGGACAAATTTACTACCTTGTCACAAAGATTAACGTTTGTGAATGAATAATAATATAGGACAAATTTACTACCTTGTGACAAAGATTAACGTTTGTGAATGAATAATAATATAGGACAAATTTACTACCTTGTCACAAAGATTAACGTTTGTGAATGAATAATAATATAGGACAAATTTACTACCTTGTGACAAAGATTAACGTTTGTGAATGAATAATAATATAGGACAAATTTACTACCTTGTCACAAAGATTAACGTTTGTGAATGAATAATAATATAGGACAAATTTACTACCTTGTCACAAAGATTAACGTTTGTGAATGAATAATAATATAGGACAAATTTACTACCTTGTCACAAAGATTAACGTTTGTGAATGAATAATAATATAGGACAAATTTACTACCTTGTGTCAAAGATTAACGTTTGTGAATGAATAATAATATAGGACAAATTTACTACCTTGTCACAAAGATTAACGTTTGTGAATTAATAATAATATAGGACAAATTTACTACCTTGTGTCAAAGATTAACGTTTGTGAATGAATAATAATATAGGACAAATTTACTACCTTGTCACAAAGATTAACGTTTGTGAATGAATAATAATATAGGACAAATTTACTACCTTGTCACAAAGATTAACGTTTGTGAATGAATAATAATATAGGACAAATTTACTACCTTGTCACAAAGATTAACGTTTGTGAATGAATAATAATATAGGACAAATTTACTACCTTGTGACAAAGATTAACGTTTGTGAATGAATAATAATATAGGACAAATTTACTACCTTGTCACAAAGATTAACGTTTGTGAATGAATAATAATATAGGACAAATTTACTACCTTGTCACAAAGATTAACGTTTGTGAATGAATAATAATATAGGACAAATTTACTACCTTGTGACAAAGATTAACGTTTGTGAATGAATAATAATATAGGACAAATTTACTACCTTGTGACAAAGATTAACGTTTGTGAATGAATAATAATATAGGACAAATTTACTACCTTGTGTCAAAGATTAACGTTTGTGAATGAATAATAATATAGGACAAATTTACTACCTTGTGACAAAGATTAACGTTTGTGAATGAATAATAATATAGGACAAATTTACTACCTTGTGACAAAGATTAACGTTTGTGAATGAATAATAATATAGGACAAATTTACTACCTTGTGACAAAGATTAACGTATGTGAATTAATAATAATATAGGACAAATTTACTACCTTGTCACAAAGATTAACGTTTGTGAATGAATAATAATATAGGACAAATTTACTACCTTGTCACAAAGATTAACGTTTGTGAATGAATAATAATATAGGACAAATTTACTACCTTGTGACAAAGATTAACGTATGTGAATTAATAATAATATAGGACAAATTTACTACCTTGTGACAAAGATTAACGTTTGTGAATGAATAATAATATAGGACAAATTTACTACCTTGTGACAAAGATTAACGTATGTGAATTAATAATAATATAGGACAAATTTACTACCTTGTCACAAAGATTAACGTTTGTGAATGAATAATAATATAGGACAAATTTACTACCTTGTCACAAAGATTAACGTTTGTGAATGAATAATAATATAGGACAAATTTACTACCTTGTGTCAAAGATTAACGTTTGTGAATGAATAATAATATAGGACAAATTTACTACCTTGTGTCAAAGATTAACGTTTGTGAATGAATAATAATATAGGACAAATTTACTACCTTGTCACAAAGATTAACGTTTGTGAATGAATAATAATATAGGACAAATTTACTACCTTGTGTCAAAGATTAACGTTTGTGAATGAATAATAATATAGGACAAATTTACTACCTTGTCACAAAGATTAACGTTTGTTAATGAATAATAATATAGGACAAATTTACTACCTTGTGTCAAAGATTAACGTTTGTGAATGAATAATAATATAGGACAAATTTACTACCTTGTCACAAAGATTAACGTTTGTGAATGAATAATAATATAGGACAAATTTACTACCTTGTCACAAAGATTAACGTTTGTGAATGAATAATAATATAGGACAAATTTACTACCTTGTCACAAAGATTAACGTTTGTGAATGAATAATAATATAGGACAAATTTACTATCTTGTGACAAAGATTAACGTTTGTGAATGAATAATAATATAGGACAAATTTACTACCTTGTCACAAAGATTAACGTTTGTGAATGAATAATAATATAGGACAAATTTACTACCTTGTGACAAAGATTAACGTTTGTGAATGAATAATAATATAGGACAAATTTACTACCTTGTGACAAAGATTAACGTTTGTGAATGAATAATAATATAGGACAAATTTACTACCTTGTGACAAAGATTAACGTTTGTGAATGAATAATAAAATAGGCTACATATTCTAATATTTTGATTCGTGCTTTGCTTGTTGGTTGTTTTCTGAATATATTTAGTTGTTTTCTTATTGTTGTTAATATTATTGTTTTAGTTGTTTCTTTTGTTGTTATTATTGTTGTTGGTAATTTATTAATTGTTGTTATTTGTTAGAGTTATTTATTTATTGTTAACTATTATTTATTTTTATTTCCAATTAGCTAAAAAGTATTATTTGTTGAACTAAGGTTAAAAATGCTTGTTATTCAAATTTTATTTTATTTCAATTATTTCAGATTACATTTATTGCTATATTTGCATTAGAGAATTGTTATAAAACCTTGTAAAGTGCAAGGACTGATCGCTGGCTGCCATTGATTCTTTTCTGCATGCTAAAACGATTATTGTTATTAAGTACTACAGTGTTATTGGCCTTGTTGCTATTTTGTAGCATTATAAATAAAATAAATATAAATAGTTTTTTTTAATTGATGTAACTCGGGGTAATGTACGTAAAGCGGTCAAGTCTGAAAAGGGAGGGATACTGAAGGAAGTCTGAAGGCATGTGGCTGTGTGGGCATACGGCTGTGTGGGCATGTGGCTGTGTGGGCATGTGGGTGGGTCAATACCACCCACGTACGTAACTGGGTTGGTGGCTATTTGGACTATTTACAAATGGTCCGTTCTGAGCTAAGTCGACTCAGTTAGTAACCAGACTACACACTCAAGTGACATATATTCATATTTGACATATAATACCCACAAGCTACGTACGTATTTCAAATGTGAATAATAATAATAAAATGTAACAGCTGAATAATTTCTTTGATAAATTCAGAATGCACTGTAGAAATTAACTAACGGGGATGTATACCGAGTCATTTTAGCATTAGCAGGCAATCGAGTCGTTAGGGTATCGATATATTAGTTTTTTAATTAGCATAAAACGTGTTGGTTCATATACAGTTCACTTGTAATGTATCGATATATTGTTATAAACAACTAAATAGTCATTGGTGGTACATACTGTTAAAGTTCATATCCACCTTCTACGCTGCTTGTTTGGTTGTGTTTGGATAGTTGCAGTTTATTTTTCATTATGAGAATCCTTCCCTAGGATAACAGTAAATATTTCCAATTTTACTGCTTATTTAATATATCATACATTAGGATGATATATGAAATAATATAGTTGATTTACACATTTTTTGCTATATAAATTTAGGTTGTAATGGCTATTCATTTGGAATGTAATTGTATAAAAATAAAGATATTATGGGTCTATTGATACAGATCGTTTTAGTTTTCAGTTCAACAATTCAATAGTTCAGGGTATCTTGTGATATCAAATGGAATGAAAGTATGTTTTTAGTTGTTGAAATTTGAGGACTTATATGTTTCAACTATCAATACAGTATTTTTAAATATTCGAATGCTCGTCTTATGTCTCTTTTCCAAATAGTCAATTGATAGTAAACCTGTTCATATATAAACACAGATTTCTTCGACCTTATACAAGTACTAACATTGATTGTAGATTTATAATGTAGTTTAAATGTTTGTTCCAGTTTATGATTAGTTATTGAGGTTTGCGACCACTGATCGTTTAAACTATGGAGGCATTTACATAGGACTACATTAGCGCTCCACTACCGGACCTCCAAACAGCTGATAAATGAGTATACAATAACATATAATTTAACGCCACTGTGTAAGTAGACAATTGAAAAATTCAGCACAATAGAGAAATATCTGTGTGTATATAAAATCGACAATATACATTTTTTAAATTTTGAAGATTTATAAATTCTATACAACGTATGTTAAAATTATTATTTACTTGTTTAAATTCAGCGAATAGTTAAATACATGGAATTTTAACTTAGACAAACTTTAAATTACTAACTGTGCAAAAACTGTAAATTTAATTTAAAATAAATGGTTCCAAAGAATGGCACAAAATTTTCCCCATATTAAACACTAAAAAATCAAAACTTTACCAGTTTGGTTCCCAAATATATTTTTTGGGCAAAATAACTAAAAAACTAATCAAGTTAGATACATGCGAATTTTAATAAAATACTTTAAATTGTAATTCACATCTTTCCGGAAAATTTAATTAAAATCACTAGAGCCGTTTTTGAGAACATAAAATGTTTGTATGATTTTTGTCCATAAATAATAAAAAGACAGAATACAAAAAAAAAAGTGAAAAAAATGGTCTATAGATATTGGCTATATACACATACAATTTCATCAAAATTGATCCATTCGTTTGGTTTCCAACTAACTGCACATACACACAGACACACATTCGGACAGACACCAACATTTTGTTTAGAGATAAACGATTTATTTTTTTTTATTTAGGGGACCCTAAAATGGATTTTTAGACCAACTTGTAAAAAAATTTGTTTGGACGATCACAATACTTTCTCTATGCTGACGCATATGGGAGAAAGTAAAAAAACATTGTTTGCATACAAATTTTTGTCGTACAAAAAAATGTGAAACGGTAAAAATTGAGAGAAAATATTAGAAAAATAAGAAAATTTATGGCGCCAAGAAATGATTATTTGACAGCTTTTCTACCTGTAATACTACAATGAATCTAACCTATATTACCGAGGTACAGAATGCCAACCCACCACGCCCAGCCGGGCGGAAAATTGACCAGGTTATTGTTTCCCTACACGACCCGACCATTGTTAATTGTGCAGTTAAATCGCTTTTCACAAAACCAATGACCCGCCTTTGTAAACCGTGTGTACATGTTTAACTCTCCAACATTGTCACTACGGTAAGAAATTAATTTTAATTTTAAATTTAATGCAATTAATACTAATTACATTTCTCTTAGTAAAAAAACAAGATTAGTTATATATTTATCATCGTATTTTAAATTACTTTGTGATTACGTATCACAGTAACAGTATACACTAGGGAACACCCCTGCACGCTTCGTGTGCCAACCCCAGACGCTCGCTGCGATCGATACACCTCGACCTTCGGCCTCGGCATGTGACTTTAGACTACAAATAATAGTAGATTATCTATGTAACGTAAAATCACAATATTAAATTTATTTACAGTATCTCACTCACACTACTTGCGTTCCTACCTATTTATTAGTATTACTTAGCCTATTTCAAACGTGTACATTCCATTTGTTTTTTTTAACAGCTGAAGACCCATAGTATGTTGTATCAATAGTACAATGTCAAACATACAAAATAAACATAATTATTTATTTACAAAACAGCTGTTATTAATTTACTACAATCAACCCAATGTTATCCTTATGGAACAATCTTTAAGAGGCTGTTAGTACGCCTTAGGAGTATTTTATCAAGATGAAAATACTTTAGTTATCCTATTTAAGACCTAAAGGAACAGTGTACAACATTTCAGCTCTCTACCTACATGGGAAGCTACAGAATTCGTGATGAGTGAGTGAGGGCTTTCTCTTTGATATATAGAGATAATAATCTGTTTTATTTCAAATTGAGATATTAATCAATAAAATCATGTATCGAGGGTCTTTACAAAAATTAAAGATAAGAATAATTTAGATTAAAGGAATTTTGTTTTTCTTTTGCTTTAAAACTGTTGCATGCTTAAGTACTTTGGATTAAATTAAATGTAAGATTAGGGAGACAAAGGTAGTTGTACATTTGCCATCATTACGTGAAAATTAACAATCACGACGTTTCGATTTGGTAAAACCCAAACCTTTTTCAAGTGCTAAAAACTAAATTACATCTACACAAACATGTTATAAAACTACGTTCTTAAACTAATAAACTTATCTACTTTAATAATTATCTACATTTTAACCTAGATCCTAGAATGGGGTACAACAAAATGAACTCCTACTAAATATAAAAAAATATTAACAGGGTTAAATTAATATAACCAATAAGGCGCTGTCAAGGTCACGATATCAACGAAAAATTTCCAAACACAATTAAAATTAATATTCAAATCAGACTGAAATAAGATAACATTAACTAATCATAAATATATGGTACCTGAAAAACACTATTAATTTAAAATAACATTCAACATGCACAAAAAATGATATATATGACTCGGAAGGACTGAGACTACTATTACTATTACATTCTAACCTGAAAAGACAACAATTATTGGAATAAAACAATACAATAATCAAATATTACAAAAATGATAAAGTCTTACGACCCGCAGTGACGATGGCGTCTAGATGTCCCAGACACGAAGTGAGGATGATACAATCCAAATGCAGTGTCTACGAAGTTCCCTCCAAGGTGATAAAACACGAGGACAGGACAAACATACACACTACACTTCACAACAACCATACACAGACTGACGAGGTCAGAGACGTACGCTCCGAGATCGCCAAAAATGCGGTGATTGAGGTACGGGGACGGAGACTTATGGGGTGTTTAATTGTTGTAGGTGCAGGTGGTGTAGGATTCTGGTTAGATGATGTCATGAGTGTATTGAACTTTTTATCAAGTGTGTTTTTAAGTAAAGGAACCCACATGGGTCTAACTTCTATGCTACTTTGACTGATTACTTGTTCATTATTTAGTTTCATAAAGGCACCTTCGATGAATTTACGTTTAAAAAAATGTGGTTCCCTGTGAAGTATTTTAGTGTTATCCCAGTTAAATCTGTGTTCATTGTTCCAGGCATGTTCAGCTAATTTAGAATGTGTAGTGTCTCCTTTTTTAATGTTATTTTTGTGTTCTTTCAGCCTAACTTCCAGTGGTCTCTTTGTTTCCCCTATGTATTTTTCATTGCATTCACAAGTAATGCAATAAACTACATTTTTGGAGGATTTCTACTCATTCTTTGGTTTAGTTTTAGTTAAAGACTGTCTTAATGTGTTTTGTGTGTTGAATGATGTTCTGATTTTGTATTTCCTAGCTATGCGTCTGATTTTTTCCGAAAGATTAGGCGTATAAGGAATGGACATGAATGCTTTAGGCTTTTCTCTGTCAGTGGGTGTTTGTTTGCGTTTTCTTATTTTTTTGCATTTGTTTATGAGAGACTGAGGGTAGCCATTGTTTATTAGATCTTTGGAAACATTGTTTAGTTCATTGTCTAGTTTAGTTTTGTCTGAGCATATGGCTCGGGCCCTATCAAAGAGAGAGAAGGCTACACCTTCTTTAACAGTTTGTGGGCGGTCAGAATTGAAATTGAGGTATTTGCCTGTGTGAGTTTGTTTTGTTATTGTTTTGTTGTTGTGAGTTTGAAACGTCGTGATTGTTAATTTTCACGTAATGATGGCAAATGTCCAACTACCTTTGTCTCCCTCGTCTGATACTCCATCATTACCAAATCTCAAAAACAAAATTAAATGTAGTTTCTAACTTAGGATTTGTCATTCTTAATATTTTTTTACATATCCAAATATCTTGAAATGGTATACAAAATTATGTTTATTTTTAAGATAACTATAAAAAACTGGTAAAACTAAAAATTATTAAAACCAAAAGACTAAAAAATATATGAACAGTATATATCAAATTTAGTCCTTCTGAGTTGTTTGCGACTGAGAAAAATAAACTGTATTTTCTTTTTCATTGTTATGAAGACGCTTTATAGAGTTAATTTCTGTTTAAAGTGCACTAACCGTGTAAAAAATCTCTTTTCCGAAACTGTAAGAAATAAGTTTTCTTAAACACAAAAAGAACCATTTCAATATAATCTATATCAGGATCAAAGTTTAAGAAATTGTAATACTAACAACACAAGAAAAGTTTGTTTGATAGAAGTAAGCCTTGTAAAACGATAATTAATAAAAAAATGTAACTACTAATAATAGTACTGTACTATCAACAGCAATAGCAGATAAAAAAAAAAAAAAATAAAAAAAAAAAATAAAAAAATAGCACACACAAAAATGTGCATAAGTTAAAAAATAAATATTATGTGATATTATTAGAATCTGGAACATCTAAAATGCTGAAGTATACAGTTTTGTATTATAGCCGTCCTATCGTAGAGATGGCAAATATTTTCAACATATCGATACATCGAATTATGGATATATCGCAAACCAAATATCGATCTAACGATAACATCGAAATAAAAACATCGATATATCGAGTAAGCTAGATATCGAATTGTAATTGATTATTTGTATGCACTAAATCTTATGCCATGGCCAAAAATACACTCATGTTTGGCTGTCCCTATTTAGAATAGCTTACTGAATGAAAAAATTAAATATAGTCATCTACATGAAACAAGTTGTGGTTTGTGGGTTAGTCAAAATAATAACAACTATACGTTTAATCATTATGTTAATTATAAAAGTCAAATGTAATAACATTGTTATACTTGTTTTCACACTTAGAAATGCCTGTAGGCTTCTTATAAACACTAAACGTCTACCAACTGGTCTACAATAAACTACATTTCAGTGCGTTAACCTCACGAAATAAAGTTACTTTAATATTTCACTGCATGTTTTGTACGCTTAAGAGGTAATTTAAATGTGTTTTTTTTTTCAAATCGTAATGATTTAAAGGAGAGGGAATAATGTCAATATTTAGTGATATGATTAACCGGACCATAATATCGATATGGCCGATATTGTAGAAAGAAAATATCGATATATATATATCGATACATCGAAATATATTTATCGATATTTGCGATATATCGTGGCGTCCCTAGTCGCATGATAATGGTTACCCTACTCAGACGCTATTATTGCTGAGACAGGCTCTACTAACTTTCTAATCTAACACTTGCAGTAATCTGGCTGATTAAACACAATATTATCATTAAAACTATAGTTTTAATCAGCAATAACAGACAGAGAAGTGGTTTTCCATAGTTTTGAACAGATGGATTGATGATCTAATTTCAAACCTAATTATGTAGAAAAACTAAATGTAACAATTTTAATATTAGATATGTAGTGAAAAGGTGAACAGAATTATTGCAAATTTTAAAAGAAAATGGTTTGAAAATACTAACAATCTGAATTATGTGATCAGAACAAAAAACATTGAATCTTCTGTTTTCCCTGCTGTTATTTGAAACATATTTTGTTTTATATTGATAAGTATAAAGATAACGATTCTTGCTACTTGAATATAAGGGTAAAAATAAAAAATCCGAATTATAAATATTTTTCGGGTAGATTCTAAAGAGAGCTTTAGTTTTCATCCAAAACAAGTTAGATTAAATGGTAAAACTTGTTGACTCAAACAACTATGAAACAATACAGGACAAAGCCCGTGTTCAGTTGTAAACATTCTATTCCACTAAAATTATATTTAAACCATTAGATTGTAAATTTGTGATCACACTACACAAACATATGAACCCACTCTCCATCCACACACAAAGGACGGATATTAGTGTGGGATAAAGTATTTAAACTTTAAATGACCAACAACAAAATTACTAAAAATAAATAAATTTAATAATTAACATTTGACTATCATACCATGAAGATATACAAAAGGCTAGAATTAATCTTCAGAAAGAATCAAAACAACATAAAAATTATAATATGTATTTATTGTTGATCAGGTCATTGTTTAAGTTAAAAAACGTATAATGAGCAAAACAGAGGGAAATCAGAACAAACTAAATGTGCGAAGGTGGCAAAATTATGATTGCTTAGATAATATGTAATAATTTACACTGTTAATTATGATATAGAGATAATTGAAACGATGAAAAAAGTGACACAACCACAGTGGTGAGTTATTCATCAACAACTAATTATGTCTATGTAACCTTCATTCCACACATCCACCCTGAATAATCCACCCCGGTCCATGGCAAACAGTGAAACGAGGGAAGGAGTGACAGTGTCACAGTGAGTAGTTCATCAACAACTAATTATGTCTGTGTACCCTTCATTCCACACATCCACCCTGAATAATCCACCCCGGTCCATGGCAAACAGTGAAACGAGGGAAGGAGTGACACAGTCACAGTGAGTAGTTCATCAACAACTAATTATGTCTGTGTACCCTTCATTCCACACATCCACCCTGAATAATCCACCCCGGTCCATGGCAAACAGTGAAACGAGGGAAGGAGTGACACAGTCACAGTGAGTAGTTCATCAACAACTAATTATGTCTGTGTACCCTTCATTCCACACATCCACCCTGAATAATCCACCCCGTTCCATGGCAAACAGTGAAACGAGGGAAGGAGTGATACAGTCACAGTGATTAGTTTATCAGTATTGCATTGCGGGTCCCTAACATAAACTCACCGTTCTCTAACTCAATTTAACGTATTTTGACATTTGTTAAATTTAATCCTAATGTCCAAGATTTTTAAAATTTATGATAATTTTTAAATTTTTCCAAAATATTCTAAAATTTAAGAAAATGGTACTTTTTGAGTTGTTTGAGATTGTTGACATTTGTCAATATGTTTAAAATATGCAGACAAGTAGATAATAAGAAAAGTATTGGATAGTTGAACATTTTCACATTTCGTAAGACATTTGAAATATACTATATACCTTTTCCCCTAAATATTTTAAAATTTAACAATTTTTGTGATTTTAGAATTGTTTGTCATTCAATAATATGTTAAAGATTATTTAAGATTCAAAAACATTATTCATTATTCATTATTCATCACTAAGACGCCGATCGTAGAGATATGGGCGAATATGAGGAGTGAATGAGTGTGATGAGTGTAGATGAACGAGTGTAGTCATTGTTACTATCTGAGTTTGGCTTAGCTCAGAAAGGACTATTTATTAATAGCCCAATAGCCAGGGCAATTATGGGACCTACAGCTTTACGTGGAATCCGAACCACGTAGTGTTGGTCTGATTTTTCAGCTAACTGACAAGTCTGACACTCAGTTCTCTCTCCCTTCACAACGTCCGAACCCTGACTACCAATCAACACGGACACTCCAGACTTCTCTAGTAGTGTCTATGTTGATGACAACCATTGAGCGGACGCCGTGTCGGTATTAAGAGAACCGAGCATGGAACCTATCGCCTACAATCTCCCATACACTTTGTCCCCAAGTAGCTGAGTTACAGCACTGCGCCACCAGTGCTGACACTCATGTAATAATTTTAACATATTTTAAGATTTGTGACGATCAGGCTTGTTACTATAATTCATTTCACTCTCGCATACCTATTCCCTCACTGATTGTAGCTTTGTAGTGGCACATGTGTAATTGAGAGTAAAATGACTCGGGATATGGACGGTTTAGCGGCGGTACGTTCGGGATTGTTGCTGGAATACATATTGCTCTCGCATACCTCATCCCTCACTGATTGTAGCTTGGTGGTGACACAGGTGTAATTAAGAGTATAATGACTGAGGATATATATGGTTTATCAGCGGGACATTCGGGATTGTAGCAGGAATATATACCGCTCTCACATACCTCATCCCTCACTGACTGTAACTTTGTGATGGCACAGTTGTAATTGAGAGTAGAATGACTGAGGATGTATATGGTTTACCGGTGCGACATTCGAGATTGTAGCAAGAATATATACCGCTCTCACATACCTCATCCCTCACTGACTGTAACTTTGTGATGGTACAGGTGTAATTGAGAGTAGAATGACTGAGGATATATATGGTTTACCGGTGGGACATTCGAGATTGTAGCAGGAATATATACCGCTCTCACATACCTCATCCCTCACTGACTGTAACTTTGTGTTGGCACAGGTGTAATTGAGAGTAAAATGACTGGGGATATTGACGGTGTAGTGGTAGGACATTCGGGATTGTAGCTGGAATATATACCGCTCTCGCATTCCTTATCCCTCACTGACTGTAACTTTGTGTTGGCACAGGTGTAATTTAGTTAAATGACTGGGGATATGGACGGTGTAGCGGCGAGACATTTGGGATATTGGCTGGAATATATACCACTCTCACATACCTCATCCCTCACTGACTGTAACTTTGTGATGGCACAGGTGTAATTGAGAGTAAAATGACTGGGGATTTGGACGGTGTAGTGGCAGTACATACGGAATTGTAGCTGGAATATATACCGCTATCACATACCTCATCCTTCACTGACTGTAACTTTGTGATGGCACGGGTGTAATTGAGAGTAGAATAACTGAGGATGTATATGGTTTATCGGCGGGACCTTCGGGATTGTAGCTGGAATATATACCGCTATCACATACCTCATCCCTCACTGACTGTAACTTTGTGATGGCACAGGTGTAATTGAGAGTAGAATGACTGAGGATGTATATGGTTTATCGGCGGGACATTCGGGATTGTAGCTGGAATATATACCACTCTCACATACCTCATCCCTCACTGACTGTAACTTTGTGATGGCACAGGTGTAATTGAGAGTAGAATGACTGAGGATGTATATGGTTTATCGGCGGGACATTCGGGATTGTAGCTGGAATATATACCACTCTCACATACCTCATCCCTCACTGACTGTAACTTTGTGATGGCACAGGTGTAATTGAGAGTAGAATGACTGAGGATGTATATGGTTTATCGGCGGGACCTTCGGGATTGTAGCTGGAATATATACCACTCTCACATACCTCATCCCTCATTGACTGTAACTTTGTGATGGCACAGGTGTAATTGAGAGTAGAATGACTGAGGATGTATATGGTTTATCGGCGGGACATTCGGGATTGTAGCTGGAATATATACCACTCTCACATACCTCATCCCTCACTGACTGTAACTTTGTGATGGCACAGGTGTAATTGAGAGTAGAATGACTGAGGATGTATATGGTTTATCGGCGGGACCTTCGGGATTGTAGCTGGAATATATACCACTCTCACATACCTCATCCCTCATTGACTGTAACTTTGTGATGGCACAGGTGTAATTGAGAGTAGAATGACTGAGGATGTATATGGTTTATCGGCGGGACCTTCGGGATTGTAGCTGGAATACATACCGCTATCACATACCTCATCCCTCACTGACTGTAACTTTGTGATGGCACAGGTGTAATTGAGAGTAGAATGACTGAGGATGTATATGGTTTATCGGCGGGACATTCGGGATTGTAGCTGGAATATATACCACTCTCACATACCTCATCCCTCACTGACTGTACCTTTGTGTTGGCACATGTGTAATTGAGAGTAGAATGACTGAGGATGTATATGGTTTATCGGCGGGACATTCGGTATTGTAGCTGGAATATATACCACTCTCACATACCTCATCCCCTACTGACTGTAGCTTTGTGATGGCACAGGTGTAATTGAGAGTAAAATGACTGGGGATTTGGACGGTGTAGTGGCAGGACATTCGGGATTGTAGCTGGAATAGATACCGCTATCACATACCTCATCCCTCACTGACTGTAACTTTGTGATGGCACAGGTGTAATTGAGAGTAGAATGACTGAGGATGTATATGGTTTATCGGCGGGACATTCGGGATTGTAGCTGGAATATATACCGCTATCACATACCTCATCCCTCACTGACTGTAACTTTGTGATGGCACAGGTGTAATTAAGAGTAGAATGACTGAGGATGTATATGGTTTTTCGGTGCGACATTCGGGATTGTACCAGTAATATATACCGCTCTCACATACATCATCCCTCACTGACTGTAACTTTGTGATGGCACAGGTGTAATTGAGAGTAGAATGACTGAGGATGTATATGGTTTATCGGCGGGTAATTCGGGATTGTAGCTGGACTCTCGCATACCACATCCCTTACTGACTGTAACTTTGTGTTGGTACAGGTGTAATTGAGCTGAAATGACTGGAAATGTAGATGGTTTATCGGCGAGACATTTGGGATTGTAGCTGGAATATGTACTGCTCTTGCATACCTCATTCCTCACTGACTGTAACTTTGTGTTGGTACAGGTGTAATTGAGCTAAAATGACTGGGGATGTCTGACGGGACATTCGGGATTGTATCTGGAATACATTCCGCTGTCGCTTACCTCATCCCTCACTGATTGTAGCTTTTTTGTTGGTACAGGTGTAATTGAGTGTAAAATGACTGTTGATGTAGATTGTTTATCGGTGGGACATTCGGGATTGTAGCTGGAATATAAAAACGCTCTCGCATACCTCATCTCTCTATGACTGTAACTTTGTGTGGGTTCGATAAACGCTATGTAAACGTACACCTTTCCTGTTTGAAAATTATAATGGATGGACTATCCTATATCTTATAAGAATATAAGACTTGACACGCGATTTGACTGTTATCTGTACGTGACATAAATTCTATATGTTAATTTCTTGTAGTCGTTTATTGTATAGTGTCCGTGTCCAATCCTATGAGAAGTATCCTACGATGTACTTCCTACGACGGCCAATAATTACCATCGTTCCTATTTCCTCACTCTGAACATTCAACATTGGTGATTAAATATAAAATTTAAGTAATCACCACTCTGGACAAAATGAACTGAAATGTTTAACCACTCAAAATCTTCTAACATAGATTATGGTGCATTAACTATAAATTAATATATAGTTTTCGAAATATAAAATATTAATACATTTTTATACATTATCCAAATAAATCCAAATATCCATAAAATTTTTATACAAGGTCCAAATAAGTTCAGTTTGTTGGGATTAGCTCATTGTCTCAAAACAACGTTGGAATAATTAGTAAAAAATATGAAAATCGTTAAAAAATCGTATACATCGAGAAAGAAATAAACAATTTCAATATCAGTTATAAAATAAGTAAAGTATACCACAATCACAGGTGAAATACAATTTTTTCAGAGGTAAGTGTTCAAATATGGTCATAAATACACCATTTTCTACCTGTCACTCCCACTCATACCAATTCTGTCAAATGTAAACCTAATTTTTTCGTCAAAATCACAGCCCTGCAGACAATGTAAAACTTCCATTTCCCTGCTGTTGTTATCCTAGTTTTATTTTAAGGCCAAATAGATTTTAAAATAAATATTGACTTCTCTCAAAATATACTGTACGAATAAGTAATTTTACATCATATGAAGATTTTTAATTAAATAATGACAACTTATTAAACATTCAGTGAATCATTAATCAATCCTTGTCCTAACCAACAAACCTTTTAGCAATACAAAACTGTTACATTGACTAGCAAGAGTTTCAATTTAAATTACAGAGTTAACATTAATTTGATTTCCAAACTAGTCGACGAATAGTAATTGTATACTTTAATTAATATATGTGTAAATTATGATGAAATAATTTCAGCTTTATGAATTCGTTGTGTTTATTAGTTTGACCAGTTTATGTATTGTGAAATAAATATTGAGTAAATATTCATTAAGAACCTTAAAATTACGAATATTAAAGATGAGAATTGTCGAGGGGAGTTTAAATAGTGTACGTTATAATGTAAAAGGCATTTATAATTTATTTGTTTGCTTTATTAATAAATACTTGAAAGAAATAAGCTAAAACATATTTTTCTTGAGACATTAAATGTTTATATGGTGCAAGCTAAACAATGTAAGGGACCTGAAAGATCTAAAATTTTGTGAACTATTTTTTTAGGTTATCCGAAACAATCTTTTGGAGAATGTCATTTTTACAAGTGGATTTAACCTTCAAACTATACATATCGTATGGTTTGTTGTCAGCTATCATTTGTTAATTTTAATAACCTGCGATGTTTATTTAATAATAAAGGTTCAAAAGTCATCGTATTATTAACTAAACAAAAATGAAAAGTGGTCTCCTGTCACAAAGCTATATCCAATCCATCGAGCCATCTAATAAACCCTGCCTCACTCATTCTGTGTATGGCTGTAATCCCTACGTAAAAGAACGCAGGGGGTACTCTGAAACTATGTGATTCATTATTTGGATGTACTCCCCGCAATCATATGACTGATCTAGTGTCAAACCCCATTTATACTTCCAGTAATTGCATCTGCCAACGCCAGTTCGGAATCGATTCAACAGTGTCCACTCCCTACGAAGGAGGCTCATCCCACCTTCAAACTGAAAATATATTTGTAGAATATTCAATAATGTTTTCTTTACGTGCCCATACACGTTTAGAGAGTGGCTACGACAAAGAAGAATGTAAAGATAAGTTGTTATTCTGCTCTGCATATTGTTAATCTTTCACCAGCCAAGTTCTGACCGAGACTTACAAATTGTTGATCATATCTTGCTTGCTAGTACAGGTGGATTGAAAACTTCGGTTTGTTATGGTACGATTGTTATCACTTCCAGAGTTTTACAAGTTATCGGTGGGCTGAAGTAAACGGTGGCTGGGTTTGACTTTTTAAAAGTAAAACCCTAAACTTCCTTCAGTGTGTTTCAGTCTGTCGTTGTCGTATTCTAAAGAGTTACACTCTTGACTTTGTCCATGTTTGACGTCCCACTAAGTGTGCCAGGCATACAATACACGAGGATCATTAAAAGGTTCACCAACGTTCAACACGTAATTAAATAAAATGCGATACATTAACGGGTTTTTGAGAAAGAAAGTGTAAAGTTGACACACAGTGAAAACTAGTTAACATTCCTGTACGATTTTTTTTGTTCCACCTAAAATAACAATTAGGAAAACTTATAATCCACATTTTAATGCATATGTAATAACGAGCAATTAAACTAGTGAAATAATAGCGTTATTAGATTTTTGATAAACCTCTTAGTTTCTTGATAAAAAACCTTCAAACTCGGGTACACGTAATTTTTGCACCGACAGTAAGGTAGACAGGTTGAGACAGAAGACTGCTTGGTCTACTGCACTACTTGGTTGATATTCAAATAAAATTTGAGATTGGTTATCTATCTCACTACCAAAAAGTAATATGAAAATAAATTGACATCATATTTGTTGTAATCATGTATATTTTAGGTAAAACACGCAACATTAATAAGAAACCCAGTGTGATAAAGTTTGATTTCTGAATATACTGTAATAACGAACTGTAATTAGAAGTGACATTCGATGAAATGGCCAAGGTGGAGAAATCACGGCCCATTTATGTATGTGTATTTTCTTGTAAGAATCAGCATTACGTAATTTAGTTGTTAGTGTAATCAATCAGCGTGGTTTCCAGAGTCAGTAATTTTAAACTACTAGTAATAATGCCTTTCAATGGTTCATATTTTAGGATGCTGGTTTTTATTCTCTATTTTGATAGATAATGATATGAGTTAATGTGAATCTTAACGATTAGGTTCGTTTAGTGTCATCGAAATAGAAAGAAGTTATATATATATATATATATATATATATATATATATATATATATATGTAAATAATAACATTCGATCCTATGGCAGCTCTTATATAGGGAGTATGTAGCATATATAGCATATTATATATAGCAGGTCATCTTTGTAGGAGGATTAAACTTTAAAAAAGTATTTCAATTCATAAGAAATAGTCAATCCATTAAATATCAAATCTACAGTATTATTTCACTCAATTATCAGAAACACACAAACTTCTGCAATAGTAAGTGGCAATTTGTAGTGTTTAATGTGAATTTAGAAAGATATCACAAGCCCCTTCCTCATGAACGAAGGGTCGGTGAAGGGTTCACCACAAGAGGTATGTATGTCGGTGAGCGGTACTCGATCCCGAACCAACTGAGACCCCATGGGAGCACTGAGCGTTCAAGATCGTCTGGGAATGTGGCTTGGGAGTGATCAATCGTCCTTTGACTTGCTACTGTCTTCCCGCTGTACAGCTACGAGTAGTACTTGGGACAGTCTTGTTGTTCGTAATCTAGGCTGAGCACCTACTACCATCAACACCTGTGGATCACTCGTGACCCCAGCTATGCTGGAGGTGCATTCTGTGGTGAATGTCTATTCGGGGACAGGCAGTGCCTTTAAGCCTGCAAGAAAGGCGCATTGCACAAATATAAAATCTCAAATTCGCTTCTTTGGGGGTGATGTACTTATAATTAATTATCAAGATAAGGTCATATTTTAATTATATTATGTTATTTACGCATTTACTAGACACCTCGCCAATCTTGACTTTTTAATTACCACTGGATAGAATCAAGTCTTTATTTTTATAGGAAAACACTTTTTATTCCGCGAAAATTACGTTTTATACGAAAAAAACGAAAATTCAAATGCTTCAAAATGTTATTTTTCGATCTATCTCCGTTATTTTTCGTGGTTTTATAAAGATTTTTATATATGATGTAGTTTTTCGTGCTGAACACGAATTAGACAACTATTTTGGTCTACGACAGTTATTTATCGAGATATCACGGAAAAAGTACGTTTGCAGCTAATCACCTATGGTGGTATATGCACAGTGTTAATAGGAGCTATGACTAGCCACTACAAAAAAGTTCGCACGTATTCTTGCCGGAGTGACGAAAGAATAGAGTGAAATGAGAAATAAGAATTAAGGAAAGATTATGAGGAATATATTTGAAAAAGAAGCGCGTACAGTTACAAAGGTTTTTCCTGAGATAGGAGATAATGGAGTTGTATGCTAAATCAATCCAAACAATTTCAATCCAAACGAATCAAGTTGCAAATCTATTCCCCTGGTAAATAAACTGAAAGACTGAGGGAAACGAGTTTCCAATAGCGGGCTGTAGGCGCATGGCTTAAACAGCCATCTATATGCATCCTTCACTTCACAGCCGCTACTTTCCTCGCAAACTTGCCATTAAAACTTAAGGACTGACTGTGCTAATCGAATAACATATATTTAGTCCACTGGGCGTGGAGATATAGTAATGAGCACTACCAGGATCCATCGACTCGTAATAAAAGAGTTGTGTAAATGTTTAAGTTTGGTTTCATATTCAGTCTATAATTAGTAAAAATTGTTACATATAATTCATATACAGTACATAAATATACAGTGTGTAAGAAAAGTCCCGAAACATCGTAGTAGTTTTTGAACGATTGCAGGTAAAACAATGAAACTTGGTAAATCATTATATTAAGAGTTAGAAGAAAATTTTAAATGAGATCATAGGTCGAGTAGTATATAAAATTAAAGGTATTTAGTTGTAGATCATAAATCTACAAATCCAACCTGAAAAGGTTCGTCTTAAAAGATTAAAAGACGCTGGTTTAAAGTTTTAAAAAGTTACAATGAAGGTCCTGTTCTAGACGGTTTAATATTCTTTTCTTAGCTTAAGTTACGAAAGGTAAACTTTTTAAATGCCTTCTGAACTTAAGACATTTTTAGGGTAGATGGTGACTCTTCGCTTCCAATTGATGATGGTCCACAAGGAGTTGACAAAAATATTAAAAATAGTTTAGGTCAAGATGTACATCATTTTAAAGTCTAGCAAAGGTGTACCACAAACAGCACTTTAAAAGGTTGATCCAGTACAAAATGAAAGATGTTCAAAAATGTTTTCGAAAAAAGTGATGTTAACAGCAAATATTTTTAGAGTAAATGTTCGAATTGCTAACCTTTGCTCATGACTAACTTCATAATGTACCTTTGTGTGACAGGCCTAATACATACAGCAGCACTTTTCTTTGATTTATCAGTGCACTTGAATTGTAACCACTAATAAAATACCTAACTACAATCATGAAAATCTTTGAACATCTATCTGCCATTTTGTACTGGATCAACCTTTTAAAGTGCTGTTTGTGGTATTCACCTTTGCTAGACAACCCCTTCAAAATTGTGTTAATTAATATCTTGACCTAAGCTATTTTTAATATTTTTGTCTATCTCATCGTGGACCATCATCAATTGGAAGTGAAGAGTCGCTAACTATCCTAAAAACTATTTCTTATATCCAATACGCATTTACAAAGTTTAACTTTCACACAAACTGTCTAGAACAGGACTTGCATGTAACTTTTAAAAATTTTAAACCAGTGTAGTTTTAAAAAAACAAACCTTTTAAATTTTGATTGGCGATTTTTTTGTTCTACTGCTTAGTACCTTTAATTTGATGTACTACTTGACCTGTTCTCTCATTTAAGATTTTCTTATGACTCTTTGCGGGCCGTTCCAATAATATGACAGGAATATGGTAGTAGATTAATAGGTGCAGTAATGATGTACTAAGTTTCATTGTTTTATCTGTAATCGTCCAGAAATTATTAAGCTGTTCCGGGATTTTTCTTCCGCACTGTATAACATATTATATAAATAAATTGTAGACGCGCGTTTGATGAAACTGTTAGAAGATATCATAAATAAACATTTTTACAATAAGGATTGTTATGTAATAAAATCGTCTAAGATGAATAAATGTTGACATAGTCATTGCGGCATTAGCTGTTTGAAAGGGGTTTACAAACTTAGCCGTCATGCTTCTGGCTGGTCACGTTACATTCATTTCTCCGGAATGTAAATGAACATTAGGCAAATCCAGGGGCTGATGTGTGCATTAACTCAGTACACACCTGACCACTTGGTTCAGCTTAACATCTCTCTTTTAGTTAACTATGGTGCACAATTACAGTCATGTACAAATTAATCTGAACAGCTACGTAAATTTATTTTCAGTGGTTGGCCAACCTGCAGATGTGATTATATATTTTTCTCCATGTAATTTATTGTTTCCTATCAGTTAGGGCCTAGTTCACTTTGGAGGTTATGTTTGTGTTTCCATGTGCTTAGTGATACTTGTTTATTGGTTTTATGAAACTTTATGGGTATTCTGGTGAGTGATTGGTTATTTACATTAAGTATTTGAGATGGATGTAACCCCTAGGAAAAGAAGCAGGGTTATAACACTGCATGTTTGTTTTTAACTGAAACAGTTTTCACATGACTGTACAAAAGGCCATGTACAGTCATGATTAAAATAATCCTTTAAATCGACATAAAGGATTATTTTTAAAACGTTTTAATGTGAATAAATGGGGCTTAGATCAGCATAATTTAGTGTTATTATTTAAAAGTTGTTGTATTTCTAAATTCGAACTTACTGCACAAATTGCAAACATACGTCATATTAACAAAGTTTGGCTTGTCAATAAATATTTTGAAATGTGTATTAAAAGCTATATCTCTAAAATAAGTGTTATAATTTCAAATTGCAAATACGTGTCATAACCCAACAATGTACAAAGGAAACCCACTTTGGCTAATTTTGATTTTACTATTATTATTTGTTTTTACTTTTTAAATCCATTACAGCGACTATGAGGGGTGAACGAGTGTAGTCATTGTTACTTACTAACGTAGACTGTTCCTCAGAAAGTGCTATTTACTAATAACCCAATAGGAGACCAGGGAAAATAAGAGACCTACAACTTTACGTGGAATCCGAACCACATTGTATAGTTTGACTATACAATGAAATAATCTGTGTTCTC